>CM042413.1:7432596-7707596 GCA_023634145.1 Thymallus thymallus
ACACATGCAGCGCCGAAAGTTAATTACAGGAGAGCAAAATCTTGAGATGAGACTGGCGTGTGCCACAGAACCACCAGGAAATTGGGAGCAACACCACGGCTGTCTTTTAGGGCATTTATGTAGATTTGGAATGATATTATGAAACGACAGGACAGGAAAACATCAGTCTTCAATAAACCATCTGACATGATGTTCTTTCTGGGAGCTCCAGATAGTACCAGCGTGCTGGAAGGGTACATAAGATAGTACCAGGGTGCCAGCGGGGTACATAAGATAGTACCAGGATAGTACCAGGGTGCCAGCGGGGTACATAAGATAGTACCAGGATAGTACCAGGGTGCTAGCAGGGTACATTTTTTTGTACAATCTGGTCTCAGAGGATTTCATATTATTCTGTATGTAAATCCGAGACACTAATATGTCATTTAGTATGATATATTATGTTTCGTATGGTATGTATTAATTTGTGGATGTCCATCACCCATTTCATATGATATGCTACAAATTAAAATTCATATTACATGTTACAAATTTGCGAAACGCACAATATGTTACGAATTTGCAAAGCCTACAATATGTTACGAATTTTCTAAACATATGATGTGTTATGGGCCTCTGAACCCTAAAGGTCAAAGGCAAAGGTTTCCCATCTTATCCTTTCTTTATACAACAGCTAAATCCATCATAAAATGATCTGCAATAATATTTTGGTCTGGGTAGATTTTGTATCCTTAAAGAGGCATCGCTACCTGTCAACATGCTCCTTTGGAATGTTTAGAAATGTTATTTGATTTTACTGCACAATTTCACACATCTCTGAGCTCACATGCTCGATATTGTACTGTTGAGAACACAATCAGAACTCTATTTCATGTTTTACATTTGATCCAGCTATTCCAGTCAGAAAATAATCCGGTGCCGGGATTTCAAAGTAGTTTTCACTTGTGCTGCAACGTCTATGCTTGTGCACATGCATTTTAATTTATTTTATTTAACCTTTATTTAACTAGGCAAGTCAGTTAAGAACAAATTCTTATTTACAATGACGGCCTACCTACAGGGTCAGCCCCTGGAGCAAATTAGGGTTAAGTGCCTTGCTCAAGGACACATCGACAGGTATTTCACCTTGTTGGCTTGGGTATTCGAACCAGAGACCTTTCATCTCTATTACACTCCATACCAACGTTGTGTGAATTGGTTGTGAGCCTGCTTAGTGACCCTGCTAGTGTAATGTCTTAAACAGATCCAGCACGCCAAGCACAAACCACTTTCTGTTATCCAGCCAGCTGGATGCACATAAATATTCAATGTCCCCACCAGGCCCCCACTCACTCATAAAACCCAAAACACACTAGTCATTGTGTTTACCATGACCTTCAATAGGTGTCATATCTCATACAGTGCTGCTTGAAAGTATATGAACCCTACAGGTCTGGTCATTATTTTTGCTCTAAAATAAACATATAAAATCCTTATCTAAACCCCAATTCATAATAATGACATTCCAAGTAAATGACAGAAACCAAAAAACATTATATATTTTCCATTGTTTTTAAACAAAAGTGGTTTATTTAACAGAAACTCAGATTTGATGTGTGACAAAATATGTGAACCCCTTCAGTCAATAGCTTGTGGTGATAACTTGGACTAAACGTCTCCTATAGCCAGTAATCAGTCTCTGACATCTGTTTTGATGGATTTTTGCCCCCTCCTCCTTACAGAACTCAGCCAATTGAGTGAGGTATGAGGGGTGTCTGGCATGAACGGCCCAATTCAGGTCCTGCCACAGCATCTCGATTGAATTTAGGTCAATCTTGGCCAATCCAAAACACAAATCTTCTTTCTCCTGAGCCATTCTTTGTTAGATTTGCTTGAATGCTTTTGGTCGTTGTCTTGTTGGAAGATTTTCTGCCCAGTTTTTCGCTCCTTGACTGATGGCCTCACATTCTGTTCAAGAATCTCCTGGTATACCTCAGAATTCATGGTTCCCTTAATGATGTGGAGTCGTCCAGGTCCAGAGGAGGTAAAGCAGCCCCATATCCTGACATTCCCACCACCATGCTTGACTGTTGGGATAAAGTTATTTTGGTGGTAGGCAGTGTTGGGTTTTCACCAAACATAGCGGTGTTGATTGTGACCAAAAAGGTCAATTTTGTACTCTCGTTCCAGAGAATGGACTTCCAGAAACCTTCAGGTTTGTGCAGGTGATCTCTGGCAAAGTTAAGACGGGCAGTTTGGTTCCTTTTTGACAACAGAGGCTTCTTCTCAGCAACCCTCCCATGAATGGCATTTCGATTCAGCTTTCTTCTTAGAGAGTGAAAATCTCTGGATGTTATGTTTATGTTGGCTGTTACCTGATTTATCATTGTTCTTGTGGCTCTTGGGGATATTTTGGAAGGGCTTCCACTTCTAGGCAGAGTTGCTGTCACGTTAAATGCTCTCCATTTCTAAATGATTTGCCTCACAGTGGACTGATGGAGCTCAAATCTTTTTGAGAGGATTTTATAGCCTTCCCCAGACTGATGTGATCTCACTACCCTCGTCCTGATGCCCTCTGAGATCTCCTTTCCTCTCGGCATGGTGTGCTTTGCGTTCACCTGGATGAGAACACCAAACTGACCAGGTTTCTTATGTCTATTTATCAGAGTCCCGCCCAAACTCTTTCCTAACGATCTCTCCTTTGATTGGTTCATTTGGTAGCTAATTATTTACTCACCTGATTCTACTTACCTACTTGATTTAACCAACGCAACATGCACCTGCAGTAATTCCTTTTTTAATTTAGTTTTTCTACTACACAAATGATTTCCTCTACAACAACATATAGTATTGGTAAATATAAACCTGTTATGTCAGATTAAAAAGATTGGTTCTGATTAAAGAAATCTGATTAAAGAAATCTGTTATTTGCACGAGAGCTTCACATACTTTTAAGAAGGAAAGAAGGAGAGCAAGAAAGAGATACGTGTTTTTTTCATTGCTCGTGTCGTGGTGACAGATTGGCCACTCTAGTTTATATCTCTTTTCTCGCCCTCCTTCTCCCACAACCTACTTTTTATACTGTTGCCGTGGAGATGGGAGCAAGTGATGAAAGTGTGATATATGAAAAAACGTCCCTCCACCCTTCGCTTTTGGCAACACCTCCCTCCCAGGCTGATACTCTCCCCCTGATGCTAACTCCCTCTGACCATGAGGAACCATTCCGGCTCAACAACATGTTCAGTTTCCTTATTGTTAATGATGTTTCAGAGTTGGTGATCCTCACTGTGCTGCTGTATTTTGGCCACTTGGATATTGAGATACACTAGTATAAATACTATTTTATCTCACTCCATGTCTCCACGAACTGTTTGTTTAAGGCGTTTGTGTTCCATTTAAAACACATTTTGTTCTGGGCAGTATTGTGGAATCATCAGTTGTTCTGTAATTTCTTTAAGTAACAGTCTGTTCTGTTACATAAAGATTTCAGTTCCAGATCAGATGGAGTCTCACAGGGAGAGAGAGGGGAGGGGACAAGAGTCATGCCAATAAGGGAGTGAACAACAAGGCAACATGCACAGAACTCCTGCTTGAGTCCTGCTTATTAATATGTCTTTGTATTGCTTTGCCTTTGAGCATCCATGCATTGTCCAAAGGATATTCAAGGTAAGTCTCATTGACATAAGATTCATTAATAAACTATAGTATATAATATTCTATAATAGAATAAGCCCTGTTTATACCTGTTAACATTTGTCCTTTGTCTTGATTGTGCTCACATATTTCACAGGTGTAGACGATTAAAAAAAAACCCCCACAGTGAACTGATTGTAATCAGGTATTCCTGACCGGAGGTAGTCAGGGATGCATTATGTCTCGATAGTGTCACGTTGAGTGGTGAGGGAACGAGACGCAGAGTGAGAGGACGGTGCAAACATGTTTTATTAATACTAGTGAAACTTTACAAAACAACAACCGTAACTTAGCGTGAGCTGATGTTGAGAGCAGACGCACAAACACAAGAACAATGATCCACGGCGCAGGTGGACAAAACGTGAACATAAATAGAATCCCCAATTAGAGACAACTCAAGACAGCTGCCTCTAATTGGGGATCATCAAACCCAACACCCACAGTGAATGTCAGGACCTGACTGTGACCATCCCACTCCCTCTAGTGGGAGTCAGAGACCTGGCCTCAGTCAGGCCCTTACAGATAGACGGATCTGGACGTTCAAACTATTAACATCCTCATTATTATCCTTCCCTCTAAAATAATTGACAGGTGGCATATGTCTAAAAAATGTACAAAATAATTGTATTTTGAAACAATATATATATATATATATAAAAAAAAAAAATGGTTTTAATACAGATTGGGACCAGTAAAATCTGGTCACAATGCAGACACTGTGGACAGACAAGACACATTTTAATGCCATGTGTAGACGTGGCGAATCATGATCAAATAGTGATTGGATCATCTTGATCGGATGACGACAACCACATACAGTGCATTCGGAAAGTATTCAGAACCCTTCACTTTTTCCACATTTTGTTACATCACAGCCTTATTCTAGAAATGGATTGAATTGTTTTTTTCCCTCATCAATCTACCCACAATACCCTATAATAACAAAGCAAAAACAAATATTTTTGACATTTTTGCAAATGTATAAACATATATATATATATAGGACATTTACATAAGTATTCAGACCCTTTACTCAGTACTTTGTTGAAGCACCTTAGGCAGCGATTACAGCGTTGAGTCTTGACGCTACAAGTTTGTCACACCTGTATTTGGGGAGTTTCTCTCATTCTTCTCTGCAGATCCCCTCAATATCTGTCAGGTTGGATGGGGAGCATAGCTGCAAAGCTATTTTCTGGTCTTTCCAGACATGTTCGATCGGGTTCATGTCCGGGCTCTGGCTGGGCCACTCAAGGACATTCAGAGACTTGTCCCGAAGCCACTCCTGCGTTGATTTGGCTGTGTGCTTAGGGTCGTTGTCCTGTTGGAAGGTGAACCTTCGCTCCAGTCTGAGGTCCTGAGCACTCTGGAGCTGGTTTTTATCAAGGATCTCTCTGTACTTTGCTCCGTTAATATTTCCCTCGATCCTGACTTGTCTCCCAGTCCCTGCCGCTGAAAAACATCCCCACAGCATGATGCTGCCACCACCATGCTCCACTGTAGGGATGGTGCCAGGTTTCCTCCAGACGTGTAGCTTGGCATTCAGGTCAAAGAGTTCAATCTTGGATTCATCAGACCAGAGAATCTTGATTGGGGAAGGCCTGATTGGGGGAGTTCTGCAGAGATGGTTGTCCTTCTGGAAGGTTCTCCCATCTCCACAGAGGAACTCTGGAGCTCTGTCAGAGTGACCATTGGGTTCTTGGTCACCTACCTGACCAAGGCCCTTCTCCCCAGATTGCTCAGTTTGGCCGGGCAGCCAGCTCTAGGAAGAGTCTCGGTGGTTCCAATCTTCTTCCATTTAAGAATGATAGAGGCCACTGTGTTCTTGGGGACTTCAATGCTGCAGAATTATTTTGGTACATTTCCCCAGATCTGTGCCTCGACACAATCCTGTCTCGGAGCTCTACAGACAATATCTTCGACCTCATGGCTCGGTTTGTAAATAAGATATTAATGTTATTTATGTTTAATACATTTGCAAATGTTATATTAAAAACCTGTTTTCCCTTTTTCATTATGGGGTATTGCGTGTAGTTTGAAATATGTAATCAATTTTAGAATAAGGCTGTACGTAACAAAATGTGGAAAAAGGGAAGGGGTCTGAATAATAACATTTGAAACTATGGTCTGACTGGACAAGTTAGTCATAGATTGCTAAGTCATTGAGTTAACAGCAAAGGAACACTCATAGCTTCCATTGTATCTCATCAGGATTGGCTAACAGCATGTTTCTTCACTGACCTGACCACTCAAGGCAATCCAACTTCAATTTGCCCATAAAATGACATACAGTGGGGGAGAGTCGGGTAAGTTGAACCAAAGGCGTAAGTTGAGACACCTTTGTTTCTAGGAAACCATACACAAAATTAATAATTTTACCAAATATTTAGAAAGAGGTATTCATTTCATGGAGTCTGTGAAGGAAGAGGTTTCATGATGCTTGTATCGAAACCAAAGTATATCCTTTTACGATTGTTCTATACATCAGTTGGGGTCTCTGTCAGCCTCAATATGAGGTCCTAAACTTAGCATGAAAGTGCATCCTTGTAGCTGTACGGGCTAATATAATCAAAAATGTTTGCCTTGTGGTATGTTGAGCCAATGGCCATGGGGTAAATTGAGCCTATGGTTGTGTCACGTGTGGCTGCATACCTTGACCAAGACGCAGCGCAGGGATTATAGTTCAAGACATAGATTTTTATTTATTTACTATGTATATAAATTTGACAAATGAACGAACTACACAATACAAACAAACACGATAGACAAAACGTCACGTTCACCAAAACAGACACGAAATGAACGGACGTAACACTGAAGCACATTTACTAACGCCGTGACTGCGAAACATACGACAACGACCCACAACCCCGTGTGAAAATCTACAAACCTATGTAGGATCCCTAATTAGAGACGATGCGCTACAGCTGCCTCTAATTAGGGATCCCACACAAACCACCACCAGAAGCAGAAAGGAAAGACCTGTCAGACTCTGACCATGGCTACATAGAGAAGCAAATAGGCTTCTCTATGGCCAGAGCCTGACAGGTTGAGCCAATGGCAAGTTGAGCAAACTGTGTTTTCTTCCTAGGCGTAACGCAAGGCATTATTGCTGTGATATGAGGTAACAACAGGGCCTGGCCTATTTAAGTATTTGTTAGGTGTTAAGCCTGTGTTATAAGACGCTTCAAATTATTAAAAGACAAAAAAAAGCTATTGTGACTGTGTTGAATTGTGTTTGGGAAATAAAGATAGACATGGTTTTAAAAAGGTAGTGATAATATTTAATTCCGTACAGACATTTGTAGGCGGCTTAACTTACCCCATACCTAGGATAAGTTGTACCAAGAGACCACTTATTTTTGGACAAGCTATGTTTTCAAAATTGTCATGTTTACATGAATTCTAATTATTTCCAGGGATACACAATATTCAGAAATATATGTAGATATCTTTGTTAGAAAGAATACTATATTTCCGTTTAACGGAGTGATGCTGAATGTAAAAAATTGCTCAATTTACCCCTCTCCCCTACAGTACCACCTCTGAGCCAATCTGGAGGTGTTGTGAGCAGTAGCGGCTTGTCAATAGAGGGCGTTGGGGCGCCGCCCGCATCAAAATTCCAGAAATTTACATGTATACAAAAATGATATAAAAATGAAATAAAAATAAAAAATAAAATAGATTACTCATACGATGTGCCGGCTGGTAGTAAGAGCCTCAGCATTTAATAAAAACTGTCTTTAATAGGTTAACTATTTAGTATTTTATATGTTTTTCAATATGTTTCATGCGGTTTCATGGGCGAGGGACGCCGGACAGATGGATGTCTATCTGAGTCCATAAATCTTCGGGCAGCATGTGACCTGAAGCTGGTCTCTAATTGGTTTCTTAAAGATCCTCCTCGGGGCGCAGGTCGCTGCGTCCCTGGCGAATCAGAATTGGATACATGTTATTTTATCCAATCTGATTGGTTCTCGTCACCTGTCATTCAACTTTACGCTCTTGGCCACTACTGCGAGTGCGCGGGCGACACCGACACACCGTCACTCCGAGTCCACCAAAACCTTGCTAGGCTGATCACTGTCGTAGAGATAAACGGCAGCAGTTAAACCAAATTCTGTAATTCATTTACAAAAAAATCCTTTCACAAGGCGTTCGCTGGAAGAAAAGAAAAGGATAAAGGATCTCGGACCGGACCAACCCGATTTACAAATCCAGCAGCAGGCCAGTGACAGAGGACGAAGCTACATCCGGAGCTTCACCCGCGCTTGTTATGAGAAACGGAGGTGGCTGGCTGGATGCAAATGCATTATTGTTATGCTTCAGAGATGTCCTGCCCACCTATCATATTCTACAGGCTCAAGAAAACATTTGTTTGTTTGGTATAAATCCTTACTAATATTATACAACAGCATCCTAAAAATAATTAAAATGAAGACACCAAAAACTACTGTCTTGTATGGGACAAAAACTCAAATGGCTCTATTTTTCTTTTGAAAGTCATTGCAACAGTAACAACTAGTGGCCTACTCCAGGCTACTCCCTTATATTTACATATATATTTTTTTAAATATCTCTATAGGTCTGTGACAAAATCCTGGGACACACTAGGGAGCGTTTCTCCTTCACAGACCACCTTGTCTGTGCCACCTTGTTGCAGGGGGACAGGTTTGACGAGTACAAGGATACCTTTCCTGAAGATGCATTGAGCAGCACCATGAAAGCGTACCCGATGCTCAGTGGAAGCAAGCTGAAGACAGAGCTCAGTCTCATCTACAGCAAGGAAGAGTTCAAAGCCTGCCGTGGTGCTCTGGACCTATTCCAGCTGTTTATTGAGAATAATCTCGAAGAAGTCTTTTCCGAAAACTGTGACTCTCCTAAAAGTTCTCATTACCACACCCATGACCACAGCTGAAGCTGAGAGGTGCTTCTCAACCTTGAAAAGAATAAAAACTTTTCTCAGAAACACCATGACCCAGGAGAGGCTGAATGCACTGGCATTGCTGTACATGGAAAAGAGACTTGTTACTGAGATGACTGACTTTAATCAGAGAGTCATTGAGAAATTTAATGGCCAGAAAGAAAGGAGAGCAAAATGTATGTTCAAGTAGTCAACATGCTACTCTGTTGTTGCTGTTTGTTTTTTCTCATTCAGTTATATGTGGGAAAGGAATGTGTAAAAATATAAAAGTGCAGACACTGTTTTCTCTTTAATGCTTGAATTTATACTTTTATTTGTCTGTATAATATAAATGTGTTATAAAATTTAAAAAAAGTAGTCAACATGCTTTTTGGTACTGCATGCGCCCCCCCAAAAATAATTATCACCAGCCGCCACTGGTTGTGAGTTAGCTTTCCCCCAAGGGAAATGTGGCAGTGTTGAGGGTACAGTGTTTAGGGTACAGTGTTGAGGGTACAGTGTTTAGGGTACAGTTTCATTAGTACTTATTTTAAATAACTGGGGACTTTTTAGATTATAATACAGCTGGGTAGTATTCATTAGGTCACACATTAGGTCACACAGCAAAACGTTTTGCAACAGAAAACAAAAAACGATCAATTCTGAATGGACAAGTTCAGGTAGTCCCTCCCTATTTTAGTCAGTTCTCTTTCATTTGATGCCTCACGATCACGACTCTCTTGGTCATGCTATTTACTACATGTGGTTTGGGCTCCAATACACGCTTACAGTTAGTTTGTTTGATGACAGTTATTCCATCCTTAACGAGGAAATTCTAACCAGAATTTGGGAAATGGTCAGAAATCCTTTCCTATAAGTGCAACACGAGCAAGACAAAACATTTCTGTCATGTCAACACCGCCATCTTTGTTGTGCTTGAGATCAGAGGTAACAAGGTTTGAATGGTTGCATGGTATTTATCTATCAGCTCCAGAGGTGTACGTATGATGATTGTACTTGACACATACTGTACACTGTGTTCCATCATTATAGACTATAGACATCCTCCACTTTGGTGATAATTGCCCTTGATATTTCACTCTGTATGACTATGACTACCAGCACACACTCTTCCGGCCATGTTGGCTGAATGTATTTTTTGTTCAATTAATACATTGTGACAGGGTAACAACCTTCTTTTGTGCAGTGCACATTTTTGACAGTCAGACAGGAAGGAAGACACACACACAGAGAAAGAGGGCCTAGGTGAGTGGGCTGGAAACATGTCTCGTTCACCAGTTGTATGCAAGGTTCTGGTCCAAATACCTGGAAAAACTATGGATGCTTCCCAAATGTCCTATTTAGTGCATTTCTTTTTTAGTTCTGGTCAAAACAAAGTAGTCCACGATGTAGGAAATACGGTTACATTTGGCATTCAAACCTACAACCAGAACTTTTGTTGAGCCCCTCATGTAGCATACTTCATTACTTTGATGGATATTTTCCACCTCAATATTTGCTTTGGAACTATTTTCTTTCACTGTAGTTTCAAAGCACCTCTTTGAAAATCTGCCCACTGCTTGTACACTATCATGTAAACATGGCTCTAGTCATCGTTCGAGTGAGAGTGTGTACGGGTGTCCATGTGCACACTTCTGCTGATAACCCCCTTATTAATAATTCCATATTTTGACATTTAAAATAGGCTAATAAATTCAGACTCTAGTTTTGTAGGTACTTAATTGTTTACTATATAGACGTCTTAGCTGACAACGCCACAAAAACGATGTGCACACTTCAATGGGGCAAAAAGCTGTGTGTTGCGATTCTGGATGGCCCGATAGCTAGCAACAATGACAGGAAGCTCGTAGGCGGCTCATTTCAGCTAGTTGTATCTTGTTCTTACAGTAGTGAGTCGTTTAGCAGACGCTCTTATCCAGAGCAATTAACAGTAGTGAGTGCATACATGTTAATAAATTGTTCGTACTGGGAATCAAACCCACAACCCTGGCTCTGCAAGCACCATGCCCTGCCAACTGAGCTACACAGGACCATATCTTGGTACCATGTCTTGTTCTGAGGTGTTTTTACCGATGGCTAAACTTTCCTAGCTAACTAACCAACAACTGTAGCAATGTATTTGAAAGACAACAAGAGTTCATTGTGCAAATGTATTTATGTTTTCAGTATACATTGGAGATGATACATAGTTTACATGTTGTCAACAATCTAAGCCAACCCTGTCTGTTTTGCACCCATAGTTGCACACACATCAGTTTTGTTACCCAACCTGTCTATATGATAGACAAACCTAAACTTGCCTTGGAAACTCAGTCTGCATTCAAAGTCTTGAAAAGAAGACATTTACATTTCAAATTTGAGAAGAAAAAAGATACATTGCTCTATTACCATACATGAACTAGTGAACTTTTCTGTATCAGGTAAACAATAATAATTGATCCTTGTAAGCCAAAAGCTCCTTGTTTGTGTGGAAACCATCTCTCTTTGTGGAGGACGCTTAGAACCAGTACACACTCAGGTTGTACAACTGAAGTACAACACATTGTTGTTGTGATAAAACTGATATTTTGGTGACAGGATAGAGAGTGCTAAATGTGTTGTACACCAATTGTACAACTTGAGTGTGTACAGGGACTCTCAAACCATGATGTATCAATGATAAAGATGATAGCGGTGGGGGTGTTGATGATGAATGACGATGGCGATGACGACGACGATGGTTACAGTATGATGCCATTGATGCTGATGGTGACAATTGCGCAGGTAGGATGAACGCACTACCCCAGAAGTGTAACCCTGTCTTCATTCATTCATCTCTCGCCTTGTCAACATTGTTATCTTTCCTTCCTATGATAGAAACCTTGAGATTTTCCCTCCCTTGTTTTGTTTGACGGGAAGCTCCTCGATACTATCGATAATGCCTTCAAACCACTCTTTTCAGTAACCCTGAGCATACGAATGGCCTTGTGGGACTTTGAACTAAGAGACTGGAACCATTACTAGGCTTCTTTCTCCTTTTGATCATGTAAAGCATGATCAAAAGTCCATCTGGAGTATATCCGTCTCTGATTTGACCAGTGATTGGATGGTGGGACAACCAGAGGGAAAGCATGCAGTTGGAGATCAAAGCCAAATGCAGTGAAGCAGATAATTTTCCATTTTAGGGAGAGGGGGGGTGGGGGGGGAGAGGGAGAGAGGCCGATAGAGGGATGCAATGTCTCTCAACACTTCACTTAGCGTGCCAGAACAGACAAACAGTCTCTACTGACCAGCAGACAAAAAAAAGAGAGCCTGAATGTTTTCCTGCTATTTTCCTTCTGCAGTCTCTACCAGTCATCTGCTCATGACAGTGATGACGCACACTAGCTAGCCTATATCAACAGAGGTGTAGGCTAAGACCGTCCAACCTAAATAAAAAATGTTCCAAAACCTATCAGCTACTTTTCAACTTTTTGTGTGTTCGGAACCAACAAATATGACATCTTGACGTCACTTTAGCCTTGTTTCGACTGCTTGGAATAAACCCTTCAAACAACACTACAATGTGTAAAGCCAACTCTTTAAATGATGCTTACAAATACACACATCACTGCTTACCTTGTTGACGAGACAACTCATCCAACACATTGAGGGCTGGTTTACCAGACCCAGATAAAACTCAGTCCTGGACTTAAAATCTCCATTGAACATGCTTTTTAGTCCCGGACTAGGCAAAGGGCTCTAATTAATCAGTATCGCTGAAGCGTAATTCCCAAATGAGCCAACATGCAGCGTTTACCGTGAATGCAGTCTCCGCTAACGTGGGAACATTGCCTTTAAATTTTATTGCTGTAACGCTGAAATTCTGCGATATGGATTGAATAGAGCCCTTTTATTCTTTGTCCGGGAAACCAGTCCTGAGAGAGCTAGAGCTTGTGTCTAGGATGATATTAACTTATTTGGCTGTGGATGTGTCTTAAGCTTCAGTAGTCTTGTAAACACTTATAGCCTGCCTGGTCAGATTTTGTTGACTGCCACTACTATGTGACATTTCTAACAGAGGGACACGACCCAAATTTTCAGTCCCATTATAGGCCCTTGTTTTTCAGTTTGGTGAGGCACTAAGGCTGGGAAAATATTTTTGCTGCCTGATACTCGTCTGGTGCCAGGGCACATTGTCTATTTCTGTCTCACTTATTCCAAGAAATCAACTTTGGCACAGAGTGTTGTCTTGTACTGTATTTGGCCACAAACGGTTACTAAAACCCTTCAAGCTAACTTTGAATAAAATAGGGAGGATAGAAGATGGAGGAACAGAGACTAGAAGTCACAGGATTTATTTAATAACATGACATTATGTTACAGTATCAATGTAGTAATTTTTTCCATGATGCCAACATTTGAATGGGAGATACGGCTATGGTGTTTTTGACCCCTAAAGTTGAATTGATAATCATTCATATGACCTGAGCTTTAGATGGAAGTCCTCTGTAGCTCAGTTGGTAGAGCATGGCACTTGCAACACCAGGGTGGTGGGTTCAATTCCCATGTGGGACCAGTATGAACATGCACTAACTGTAAGTTGTTCTGGATAAGAGTGTCTGCTAAATGACTTACAGGAGTAGCATTTTGAGTCTGCAGGTTAGCGTTTGTTGTCATGAATCTTATTCTGGAGGCAGCTCTGCAGTGGTCACTAGCTAACGCTATTTCAAAGTCATAACATCTGATTTTTAACCTAACCTTAACCCCACTGCAAAAATAACTATCTGAAAGCCACGCCCCCAATAGGCCGACCCTCCTGAAAACAACCTGATTACCCAAACACGGATTCATTTAACCATCAGTTTGGTTTTTATTCACGCATGCTGGGTTGACCTAGAAGCTGGATCTTTTTTTATTGTAATCCATGTTATTTTCAGGTCACGTGGCCTATTGGGGGAGTGGCTTTCATACAGTTATTCTTGGACACCCGTGAGAGTAAATGTCATTCCTGTTCATCATGTTAAGTTTGTACATTGTAAATAAGAATGTTCCTTTAATATTTATGCACATTAATTATTTTTTAATAAATGTAAAACATTATTTAAATATTATAACAAAGTGGTAAACATCGCAACATTGGCACTTGAGGAACTCATACTCTTGTGTAAGACTCATTAAAGCTACAGAAGTGTCAGTGCTCAACCTTAGAATGTGACGACAATGCAACAGAAGAGATTAACCAGAATGTAATTTACTCTTACGGGGTGGACAAAAATAACGATCTGAAAACCACGCTCCTACTAAGACACGCCTCCAGTCTTCAAAGTAAACAACCCAACTAAGTGACCCAACTGGCTGGGTCAAAATAACCCAACGTATGTTCTGTCCACCGTTGTTTTTAACCAAGCATTTTAAGTGTAAGCAGGCTACTGTCTGCTGTAGTGGAAAAAGTAACCAATTTTCATACTTGAGTAAAAGTAAAGATACCTTCATAGAAAAATGACTCAAGTAATAGTGAAAGTCACCCAGTAAAATACTACTTGAGTAAAAGTATAAAAGCATCTGCTTTTAAATATATTTATCTATATATATATCTAATATACTTAAAGTAACTGTCCAGTGTTTCCAGATTTCTATGAAAGATGACCTATAATTAATTACAAACACTTTTCCTTTTCTGTGTTGGAACGGTGTGGGCATACCCCAACAACAGAATGGTGTAGGCCATTTTTAAGTGGGCTGTTTTGGGTTGAGACAATCTTTTCGAGGGCCGCACAGATCTTACATTTGTTGTACTTTAGCTTTCAAAATGATCAATTATCAATAGAAAGCAAATTCAAAGCAATAGAACACATGCAATAATTTAATGTACATCACATCACAAATATATACATGAACACAACAAGTAGGCTACATCACATGTATGACCCATATTAAGGGTTAGGCTACATCACATGTATGACCCATATTAAGGGTTAGGCTACATCACATGTATGACCCATATTAAGAGTTAGGCTACCTCACATGTATGACCCATATTAAGGGTTAGGCTACATCACATGTATGACCCATATTAAGGGTTAGGCTACCTCACATGTATGACCCATATTAAGGGTTAGGCTACATCACATGTATGACCCATATTAAGGGTTAGGCTACCTCACATGTATGACCCATATTAAGGGTTAGGCTACATCACATGTATGACCCATATTAAGGGTTAGGCTACATCACATGTATGACCCATATTAAGGGTTAGGCTACATCACATGTATGACCCATATTAAGGGTTAGGCTACCTCACATGTATGACCCATATTAAGGGTTAGGCTACATCACATGTATGACCCATATTAAGGGTTAGGCTACATCACATGTATGACCCATATTAAGGGTTAGGCTACCTCACATGTATGACCCATATTAAGGGTTAGGCTACATCACATGTATGACCCATATTAAGGGTTAGGCTACATCACATGTATGACCCATATTAAGAGTTAGGCTACCTCACATGTATGACCCATATTAAGGGTTAGGCTACATCACATGTATGACCCATATTAAGGGTTAGGCTACCTCACATGTATGACCCATATTAAGGGTTAGGCTACATCACATGTATGACCCATATTAAGGGTTAGGCTACCTCACATGTATGACCCATATTAAGGGTTAGGCTACATCACATGTATGACCCATATTAAGGGTTAGGCTACATCACATGTATGACCCATATTAAGGGTTAGGCTACATCACATGTATGACCCATATTAAGGGTTAGGCTACCTCACATGTATGACCCATATTAAGGGTTAGGCTACATCACATGTATGACCCATATTAAGGGTTAGGCTACATCACATGTATGACCCATATTAAGGGTTAGGCTACCTCACATGTATGACCCATATTAAGGGTTAGGCTACATCACATGTATGACCCATATTAAGGGTTAGGCTACATCACATGTATGACCCATATTAAGGGTTAGGCTACATCACATGTATGACCCATATTAAGGGTTAGGCTACATCACATGTATGACCCATATTAAGGGTTAGGCTACCTCACATGTATGACCCATATTAAGGGTTAGGCTACATCACATGTATGGCTGTTGTTGGTCCGTCCCTCTCTCTCTCTCTCTCTCTCTCTCTCTCTCTCTCTCTCTCTCTCTCTCTCTCTCTCTCTCTCTCTCTGTGTGTCCAGGCTGATCCATGCGTTGCCTCTCTCTGTGTGTCCAGGCTGATCCATGCGTTGCCAGAGGGTGAAAGCGAGGTGGAGGGTCCGGGAGAGGAGCTGACGGGCCCCCAGCAGGACCTGGTCAGCAGCCTGGCAGAGCTCTTCCGGGGAATGACGTAAGCAACTGGGGCTGCATTCCTCCATATCTCTCAAGTTTTTTCCCCCTTCAAGTTGAATGTCTATGCCCGCATGTGTAATTTTTTATTTTTTTTTTGTCAATATGAAAGGCTCATGAGGCTCTAAAGTATAAAATTACACATATTCTGTACTAATCAGCGAGCATCTCGTCTTAACAGTTGGTTTTCAATTCTTCTGTGATACGCAATCAGTGTATCAGCTCAAGACCTACTATGGCGAGAAGCTTGTTACTATGGTGATCTTCCCCTGCTGAGTGTCTGTCCATCCCTCGTCCGCCTGCAGGTGGCGCCCAGCACACGCCGGTGAGGCAGAAGATGAAAACGACAAGCCACTCACTACAGATGTTGAAGGTGGCCCGTCTGAACGTGAAGAGCAGGGATAGGGAGACGAAGGGGACGGGGGCAGCAGAAGGCAGGAGGGGAGGGGACGGGGGCAGCAGAAGGCAGGAGAGGCTGGGGAAGAGACGCTCAGGAGACAAGGCCAAGGCGGGACACCCAACTTAAGTGTATCTGTCTGACCCAACATGCAACACACAACAGCGATATAAGTGTTCTTCACCCATAGACTCATGCATGGTTCAGATTCAGCTTTTAATATAATATTTAATAACGAGCATAATCAAGAGTGTATTTCATTACAGAGCATTGAGATAGAATTATATAATGTATATTCTAGAACAGATTTGGTTAATTGTCTTGTAGGGTAGGGAATCATGTCTGTCAGCTCTGTACTTTATATTTCTATCTTCAATGAATGTTATGAACATTGCATCCCAACAATGACTGACTAAATGTGACAAAATGTAAGGCCTTCTCTCCTGTCAGACTTCAAGAGCGAGGCAGAGCTGCTGTCCCACCTGAAGGCCGGTCATGAGAAGACTGTGGCGGAGAAAGACTCCTCCCTCCTCACTGAGGTCCAGCACATCCTCTCTGCTGTCAAAACGTTTCTGATGCCCAACCCAGGACCTGGGTTTAAGAAGCCCTGTCACAATGCGTCCTTCCTTACTTCCTCTCTACCCTTTTTACATTTGTATGTGATTGGATACGGAACACCATACTCGTCCACAATCCATACAAAAGGAGGGATGATATTTTTCTGAACTGGCTACCCGAATGTCAGAGAAATATGTGCAAGCCAGGGTCTGGACTCTCAGAATGTACTTAATACGTGACGTTGTTCCTTGCGCTTGGCAGGCGCAGGTCTCTCGTAGGTTAAAAGCCAATTTATGCTTGATCCGAAAATGTGGTCCGAGGCTCCTTATGGAGTGTGTGAAGCAATTGCGGAACCTTCCAGAGGCAGCAGAGGCCAAATAGAGCTCCGTACAGCATTGCCGTGTGCTTCACAAATTTTGTAACATTGCGTAGGGCTCTGTATAGTTCCGCATTGACATGATTGGTTGACGATGAGTGGGGGCGCAAGGTCCTGCATAAACACAAACTCACTTCCTTGACAACTTCCTTCACAGCAGCTCTGCGCTGCTCCGCAAAGCACAAGAAGTATAAATGTACATAAATGCTGCACGGCCAATGCACACGTCGTATTGACCATGCAGCGCCCTTTAGAGTTGAATACCCATGCAATACAGAGTTGTTCATTAAGCACGAAACGGACTGAAACAGGGAGAGACGACCTGGAATGGTCCAATATGAAACACATTTTATTTTCTGTTTCAAAACGTTTCACTCCGGTGTGCCCTACTGAACACGACCCATGACTAGCACTGTGTCTCTCAGGTGCCAACTGCAGGCAGTGCTCAGGTTCGAGATATGCTGACACACTGGATGTGGGGCAGATGGTGGAGGAGGTAGGAAACTCACTAACAGCTAATCATAGCCACCTCCACAACCCATTACATTTCTACCTGGATTTAAACAAAACAGTCATTGATAGGCTTTGATTTCCCTCTCCCCAGATGGCTGATACTGTATGCTGAGGATAACCAAAGATCTGTTGTACCTCGCCAAGTTCCTGCAAGACGAGGCCCTCCCCAGGGGAGTTTCCTCTCTTGACATATGACTTAACATTTGGGGTTGACTGCAGATTAAGGAGATGAGGAGAATAGCGCTATTCTCTAAGGTTATAACAAAGGGTAGCGTACTGTCAGGTTCCTGACGACCATCCCTAGGGTCCTAGCGGATGTCTACCAAAGCCTGGGCACCCAGCTGCCTGCCGCCCTGTCAGCAGTGCTGCCCTCGGACTTCTTCAGCGACGAGTCGGTGACCAAGGACAGTTTCTCTCCCTCCTCCTCGCCTGCCCTCTCTGCGGCCCTCAGCATGGCCTCCGACTGCGGAGAGCGACTGCTCCGCCAACAAGAGGAGGTGAGTTGCCTGGCACAAGAGTGCTCATTCACCTAGGCATTATCTGCTGTGGTGCAGCTCTGTGGATATGATAGAATGGCCTTTCCAAGTTGTCCCCTTTTGTGATATGGTAATAATATGCCACTTAGACGCTTTTATCCAAAGCAACTTACAGGACCGTGGAAATGAATCAACATTCTTGGTGTTGCTAGTGCTACGTTCTTACCAACTGAGCCACACAGGATCACAGAACCTTTTTCTAGATGATAATAACAGCTTAACCAATGTATTTACAAGTGTACAAATGTGTGTTTTGTTCTTAGTATACGTTCATATAGCCCTCTTTAATGAACCCCTGTTGTGTTTTAGGAGTGGGAGGCTGACTCGCCATCAGAGCATGACTGAAGCATCCCAGAGTCTTGGCCGGGTAGAGATGACAAGGATGTCCACCGGAGCGGTGAGCTAAAACTGGATTTTATTTTGTATTCCGTAACATAAAATATGGCTTCAATAGTATTACATCAGAAACAATATGGCTTCATTAACAGTCCTGTCTGTCTAGATCCACAGTACAGTATGAACATAGTAATCACCCATATCTTGCTCTCCGTGTCGTATGAACAAGCCAAGCCTAGGTTCTGTAGAAACCAGCCGCTGAACCGACTCGACCCCAAAAGCAGGCTATACAAGGTAAGTAATTTCAACGCCATCCTCATCAAACTCCTCTATTAGATCAACAAACCCCTTGTCTCATACAATTGTGCTGTGATTGTCCAATTCAATTTAATACAACTTTATTTGTCCATAAAGGTCACAATGGTCCGGAGGAACCAGGAGACCATTTGCCTCTCCAAGAAAGCCAAGATGCCCAGGAGCCAGTCTGTCTCGGCCGTGGAGGGACTGAAGCACAAACGCTCCCAGACGACAGAACTTGGCGGGAAAAGAGACTCAATGATACTTCTCCAATATACTGTATATTCCATGATACTTCAGCATTCCAAGAGTTCATAGCATCAGTGACAAGGGAAAAGGTTTTGTTAGCACTGTGACCCAGAGGAAATCTGCCCTTTCAGATCAACATGCCCTCCTGACCAAAAAGGTGATGGAGACGCCCCTTCACAAGCAGGTGTCCAATCTCCTGCTGCACAGGCAAAAGATTGGCAGGTGAGTTGGACATGTCTTTTTTTTAAGCAAGGATGTAGCCCTTTACACTCATATGGTGCCACAGCCACTGTATATGGTTAAAAATGGGCAGATTTAGGCACTGATAAACACCTAAATTGGAACACAGTGGCTGTACAGTAACATGCTGTACATGACGTCAGAGCTCAGGCTCCACGCTTCACAAAGCTGTATGGGTTTTTACAAGAAGTTGCCCCCATCCCTTCCGCTAATTGGGCAACAAATGTTTTGTTGTCTGAGTGAGGGAAATGCTATAAATTAAGAAGACCATGGCTGTGTTCGAATACCCATACTAACATGCTGTATACTACATACTTAATGAGGATATACTATATACTATTAGTTCATTTTAGTATACTGTAAACGAACGGTATCCTTTCAGTTGAGCGTACTAGAGCTAAATATGTTCTCATTGTTCTATCTGTGCTAGAGCTTCGCCTGTCTACCGGAAGTTGATGCTGTTGCTATGCAACCTCTTGCTAGCTTGTTAGCATAACAAATGACTAGCTAAACATTTTACGATTTTAGGTGTGTTCTAAATTCAATTGCCAGAGTGCGCTCAGGGCGTTTGTAAATCCAGAGCATTGCAGTGTTAAGCTTTCGCAATGCAATTCAGGAAAACAGATCGTAATGAAGTCATGAGTGTATTCAGGTGCATGTACTGCGGCTAATTTTCTTCAAAATAGACAAGGCTCATTTTGTTCAGAACAACGCAGGGTATAATGACTTGTCATCTTGTAATTGTGCATCAAACATAGTGATCATAATTATTGACACTGTATATGACATGAGTTTTACGCTATGGAAATGTGAAGTGCACATTTGGACTCAAGTGTCCTTTCAGAGTCCAAGAGACGGTAGGTTCGCGAAAGGGAAAAGGACATCCGAAGCCCTCAGACCCCCACAACACCCAACAACCCCAGGTCCTACAGCGTCCAGGGCTACTCGGTCACAGACAGCCCTCTCACGGGCAGGGCGGCCCTTAGAGGCAGCCCCTTCAGATCCTCAGCCAGGAGGAGCCTGGTGCTGCAAACGTCCCAAAAGGAGAGTCCTCTGAAGGACATCCTGAGGACCCCGTGCAAAACCTTACTGGATTATCTTTCTCCTTCCGGAGCTCGCCAGAGCCCACCCTGCTCCAGAGCGCCCAGGAAGCGTGTCACCTGGTCACAGTTTCCACTCGCCACCTCTTTCCACCCGAAGCTCTCCATGGCTGTTGATGAACACACCCAAGTTCTGCAGTCTGCTCAAGAGTCCTAGCAGCAAACAGGCTATTTTTATGACTCCAGAAAAAGTAGTCCAGCGAACAAACAGAAATTCCCCACAAGTGTCTCTGTCCTGGATTCCAGAAAATTCTGCGTGTGGCACTGAAACGACGCCAGAGGTCTTCCGAGTGGCTTATGGGAAAGTTTTAACACACCTATTAAGGATGAGAAGGACTTCCCTGATCGTCCCCAGAAACCCCCCTCATCTGATTCCACACCACCTCCTGACCACTTTTCCCCACCCACTCCCACCACCAGAACCCTCAGGAAATCTCCAAGCCTTGCCCCCCGCATGCTCACTCGCTCTGGAGGAACCCCTGTTAAAGACTCTCTCTCCATGTCTCCACACCAAAGCATGCTCACACCAACTAAGGTCACCTCCGTAATGTCAAGATCTGAAACTTCACCAGAGACTGCTGTCAAAACTTAACTGAATAAAACGCCTCAAGATGAACGTCTCCTTCTCCAGGAAACCCGCAAAGTCCAGCGACCAAGTCTTCGAGTTCACCGGATCCTCTCCCAAAGACTACTTCAATGTCAGGGATGACTGTGCCCTCCTGCATGTTACAGGTCTCCACGTCCTTGTTGATGGAGAAGCCTCTTTCGACGGTTGCCTGCCCGCGGGACAAAAAAAGAAGCTTCTTACAGAAACCCCAGCTCAGGGTAGGGTTGGCTGAGGAAGCTATGCAGGAACACATCCAGCCTCGTCTCTGTGGGCCGGAAGGAGAGGAAGTGCTCACTTTTGGCTTCAAGGGATATAGTAACTGTTGGGTAATCACATCACCTGTAACAAAACAGATGAAAGGAAATAAGTGAATATTATTATTTAGATGATTATTGATTATATTACATCAGACAGGCTCCTGCCAGTTATATTAGTAATAATTGTGAATACATTTGGTAATCGGGAACAATCCCTTTTCCAGACCTATTCTAACTATTCTTACGAGCAGAGACACCTCATGACAACTGCGTGTCTAGCAGAAACTTCTGCACGAGACTGCTCGTCCTTCTCTGGCCCCAGTCTGGGTCGGAGTACATGACAGTGGGGTCTAAACACGCCATCTGTCTTACGGTGGGGTATTTCAGGGGCCTCTTGTCCTGTACTTTCTTTAGGATGTTTGGCATACCCTTTACACAGTCCCTCCCAAACTCTAGGACAGTGAGATCCCCTACACTGGGTTTTTCTCTGCAGTTTCTGACAGAGAGATAATAGGTTGTAAATAGTGCTGAATGACTTAATACAAAAGAAAAACGATCTGCTGTCTGCATCCTCACCATAATTTGATAGTAGGTAATACTTCTAAATTCTCACACTACCTTGAGGACTGACTCGGCACCCAAGACTATGTCAACTTCCTTCGAGCGGACCCAGTTATTTTGGTCAGCGACATCCAGTCTGATCATCTGCAGTGGAGTGATGTCCTGGAGGAACTCCCTCTTGACTCTGCCAACTTAAGGTAATGCAACTACCATTTTTTTGCCACTTTCATCATGAAGTACATGTTTCTACATATGTTTATTATTCCAAAATCATCTTTATCACCTCTAGCATAAGTTTCATATCATCAACAGTACAATCAGTGATAAGAGAGTTGAAATGATATAGCAATATAAAATTGTGCAGTGCTAGAATATAAATCATTACCTTGATCAACTCAGCGAAGTCTTTGCAGAGCAATGGCATCACTGGCTTGTCAGTCTGGTCCTTGGTCAAAAAGGTACTGGAGACAGTCATGAACTGCAGTTTGGCAGAGATGAGCTGGTCTTGCTGGGATGTTTCTATGGTGTCGAACGACCCTGTTCTGGGGTTTTGGAGCTTCTTGGTTCTCACCACATCCACATACTTCACCAGGCCATACTTCTATAGCCCTCTCCACCACAGGCAGGTTCTCAATTCACTGGTCGGCCACATAATGGTAACGTTAAGACCGATGATTTGGTGAGAGCAGTGTAGTCCTCCCTCCTTGCTGGCACATTATGGAAAATAATGTGCATGGCCCTCCAGAACCTTTTTTAGCTGCCACATGGAGAAGCCACATTTGAAAGCGTTGTGTAGGGTGTGGAGGCCGCTGCTCCCCACAACTACCAGCAAAGCACCACCACATTGTTCCTCATGCTCTTGCTGCTGGTGCTCGAATAATTTTCTATTGACATCGGGTCTTAACAGGTGCATGTTTATCAATAATTGGAAGAAGCAATTTTATAAATTCATCAAGTGCAGCGTCTTGGGTCTTCTTAATAATCACATCAGACCAACTATATTGTGATCACTGCATCCAATGGATACGGATACAGCTTTAGAACAAAGTTCTACAGTATTAGTAAAAATGTGATCAATACGTGTGGATTATCTTGTTCCTGGTAGGTTGATTAATAACCTGAACCAGATTACAGGCAAGTGTCTCGCTGACTCCTGACAACTGTGGGAAAGTGCATAGAGGCCTGGAGAAGCTGAACGAGTGCAAATGGAATGTAATAAAATGTTGTCCATCTCCCGCTCAAATTTTTTATTTTTTTTATTTAACCTTTATTTATACAGGTTTTTCTCATTGAATTAAAATCTATTTTTCAAGAGATATCAGGGTGTTTTAGAGAACTCAAGGTGAGTTTTATCAATATATTTGCCTCAATTTTATTAATGCTAATTAGCATCAGAAAAGACCTCAGCAAGACTATAAATTGCTGCCGGAAGCTCCTGCACGTTCACCAGCGAAATCAGAGACCTGTGCCCAATCGATGATGAATCCATGTGCTGTATTGAAATTAATTAAATAAAGTGTTTAACTTTTTACATCCCCTTTCTCTGTCTTGGCTAGCTAGCTAGTTCACAGAGCGGTAGATCCCAATATAATTTTGTATTACTTAGTCTAGATAATTGTTTGTACAGTATGTCGACTTTGGTGTCTATTTCAAATCTTACGGCATTTTCAAGGATGAGCATTAAAAGGGAAGAAGACCACTATAAAACTGGCCATGTGGAGAAGTGCAGCTATAGTGAGGGGCAACTTAGCAGTTTAGTCAGGGCCAGCATGAGGGATAAAGTTTATCCTGTGTCGGTGAGTGTAGCTATTAAGTTCAGTTTGAGGATCTTAGCAATACAATGTGTTCTGTACAGCTGTCAATATTCTAAAAGGAAAGAGCCACTTAATCAATTATATAGTCATTAACCATATTACCCCAGATACCATATTTAGATGAGTGATATCTCAGTTCTATAATGTTCTCATTGATAAGAATGAATCCAAAAATCTATTGACATACATACAGTCTGTATTGTAGTTGCATGACCAACATGCATTCACACAGTCTTGAATTATAGGATCCTTCCCACTGTATGATTGATATGTCACGTGATAAAATCCCAACTTGTCAATTCAAAGTTTATGGAAAAACTGCACTTGTCCTCTTATGAAAATGTGTTTATTAAATATTCTACAGCTGTAATGTCATCAATCAAATCAAACTTGATTTAGATAAAGCACATTTCCTACAACAAATGCATTTCAAGGTGTTCAAAGCCATGCATTGAAAGGCATGTGGCACTTTGGCACTTAACATCCTTCATCTTGGCAGGTCTTCATAGGTGACCAGGGGATTGTCTCTACCACATGTTAATGCCCCCGTGGAGCTCATAAGTGTAGCCATGCGGCGGCATTGGATATTTTTGCGGATCACAATATCGGCTGTACGGATGTGGAATGCGAGTGGAGGAAGCCGGCCGTGCCCGACCAGGTGCCGTCAGTGGAGGACCTGTACCCGGCTGTAGACTACAACCCTCTGTCCCGAGAGCCCACAGAGGAGGCTCTTCAATGGCTAAGGAACCGTCTCCGGGGAAGGTTCTGTGCAATTGCTTAGCTCTTTGAACCTGAGCCAGAACAACCCCTACTCTCCCTGTCATCTGGTCTGTACCGTTTGGCTCTGTCGGTGGAGCAGCAGGAGGCTATACGGCAGGCAACAGTTGGACAGCGCACCAATCCCCAACGGCCAGCCATTTTGGATCAGTGGTTAGGGCCAAGCGCGTTTACTCATTCGCTGCTAAAAAGGGTCCTCAGAACAGTCGTTGGATGGGGTGTTGTCTGTAAAGTGGGGCATAGATGATGAAGAGGAGGGGATCAAGGCATAGAAAATGGCTACAGGGATGGATGTGCAGGAGTCAGGGCTTTGGGCCACGGGGTCTGGGATCCTGGATGCCTCACCAGATGGTCTGGTGGGCAACACTTGCGAAGGATTTCTATATCCAGGAGGAAGGAGGGTCATATCGCCTCATGCAAGACCATCCGTACTGGCACCAGGTTCAAGGGCAGCTCCGCATCACTGGAAGGGACACTTGCTTCTTTGTTATGTGGACCACCAAAGCCTCCATCCCCATCCAGCGTGACGACCTCTGGCAGACATATTGCTGGACTAGAGGAGTTTTTCAAGGACCACATGCTCCCAAAATTGGAACTGCAACATTGAACATCTCTAAATACACACTAACTGCTCATCAAACATCTCATTCAAAAAAATCATGAGCATTAATATGGAGTTGGTCCCCCCCTTTTCTGCTATAACAGCCTCCACTCTTCTGGGAAGGCTTTCTATTAGATGTTGGAACATTGCTATGGTGACTTGCTTCCATTTAGCCACAAGCATTAGTGAGGTTGGGCATATGCTGGGAACTCCTTCAAGAGTTGGGTGATTGTGGAGGCCACGTCATCTGATGCAGCACTCCACCATTCTCCTTCTTGGTCAAATAGCCCTTACACAGCCTGGAAATGACAGTCCCACTAAGCACAAACCAAATAGGATGGCATATCGCTGCATAATGCTGTGGTAGCCATACTGGTTAAGTGTGCCTTGAATTCAAAATAAATCACAGACAGTGTCACCAGCAAAGCACCCCGACACCATCACAACTCCTCCTCCATGCTTTACGGTGGGGACCACACATGCAGAGATCATCCGTTCACCTAATCTGCAATTTACAAAGACAGATTTGTAAGTTTGGAGTCATATTTGGAGTCATCAGACCAAAGGACAGATGTCCACTGGTCTAATGTCCATTGCTCGTGTTTCTTGGCCCAAGCAAGTCTCTTCTTCTTATTGGTGTCCTTTAGTAGTGGTTTCTTTGCAGTAATTCAACCATGAAGGCCTGATTCACGCAGTCTCCTCTGAACAGTTGATGTAGAGATGTGTCTGTTACTTGAACTCTGTGAAGCATTTATTTGGGCTGCAATCTGAGGTGCAGTTAACTCTAGTGAACTTATCCTCTGCAGCATAGGTAACTCTTGGTCTTCCTTTCCTGTGGCGGTCCTCATGAGAGACAGTTTTATCATAGTGCTTGATGGTTTTTGCGATAGGGCTACCTTCTGTATACCACCCCTACCTTGTCACAACTCAAACGGGAAAGGAAAGGAAAGAAATTTCACAAATTAACTTTTAACGAGGCACACCTGTTAATTGAAATGCGTTCCAGTTGACTACTTCATGAAATAGGCAAAGTGTGGCTGCTCAAATATAAAATATATTTTGATTTGTTTAACATTTTTGGGTTACTACATGATTCCATATGTGGTATTTCATAGTTTTGATGTCTTCACTATTATTCTACAAAGTAGAAAATAGTAAAAAATTAAGAAAACCCTAGAATGAGTAGGTACTCCTCTTGTCCAGATGGGATAGGACATTGCGACGGCAATTGCTTCATCTGTGGATATATTGGCGAGGTATGCAAAATTAAGTTGGTCTAGGGTATCAGGTAAGATGGAGGCGATATGATCCTTAACCTACCTCTAAAAGCACTTCATGATGACAGAAGTTCTACAGGGCGATAGTCATTAAGTTCAGTTACTTTTGCTTTCTTGGGTTAAGAGAAAATAGTGGACATCTTGAAGCATGTTGGGACAGCAGACTGGGACAGGGAGAGATTGAATATGTTCATAAACACAGCCAGACTGGTCTGTGCATGCTCTGAGGACGCGGCTAGTAATGCCATCTGGGCCGGCAGCCTTATGAGGGTCAACACGCTTAAATGTCTTACTCACGTCGGCCACAGAGAACGAGAGCCCACAGTCCTCAGGAGCGGGCCACGTCGGTGGCACTGAGTTATCCTCAAAGCGGGCGAAGAAGTTGTTTAGCGATTTCCTCAAATTTACTTTGTTAAATAAATGCAATAGTTCCTTGAGGGCTGTCGTGGTATTGGCTTGAGGGGGAATAAACACGGCTGTGACTGTAACTGAAGAGAATTCTCTTCGGAGGTAATACGGTCAGCGTTTGACTGAGGTATTCTAGGTTGGGTGAACAAAAAGACTTGAGTTCCTGTACGTTATCACGATCACCCCATGAGTAGTTAATCATGAAACATACACCTCTGCCTTTCATCTTCCCGGAGAGTCCTGTCTGAAATATGTAGCCAACATTTTGAATTGAATAACATTGCTTATGAACTTCAGAGCATTATCGATTTTATGCTTTGGTTAAAGGCAAGTACAAATGCATAGTAGTCATCGCTCCTGCTCGAGAGTCTACACATTCTGGGTGATGCGAAACAACGTCATCATCTGACTGGCTTTTTCTCTTGCGAGCTCTCATTGGCTATTGCTGATCACCGTTCTCTAAATGTGTCTTTGCACATCTCGCACTACAAGAGCATTGCAGATTTTGTGCCGACATGTTTGGAAAATATCGTAACGTCTGGGACTGCTCAAAGACGAGATTGGTAGCCTTCAGATTGCGTCTCTGACCCGCTCACATTAAACTAATGTTGGTGACGGCCGAGCGCGGCAACAATATGGGGATTTTGTCTCCAATCTCAAAAACTTGTCTGGGACAGCTAAATCGGGGCCAAAATCATGTAGTGTACACCCGGCTTAAGGATGGGAGAGACTGCACTATCAGATCTCCTTGCTGAGGGTGATGTTGATCATGCACTGCTGCTCATGAGGTGAGCCTGATGTTCTGCATGTCTGAAACATCAGAATTGCTATGTATCTACAAATGTAATGTTTTACACAATATTGTATCATATTTGATGAGTTACTGATCTGTTCATCCACAGGCTTGATGTGCTGTAGTCTCCCCTGACACAGGATGTCCATGCACCGGATGGTCTGAGGGATGCACTCTTGTTGGACTGGAAAACAAAGAGACATTTGGTCAGCGGTGGGTCTTTTTTAATGCCGTATCAACATCTGGACAGAAAATGCATTGTTTATCATAACACAAACCCATCTTGGACAATGTGACAAGTCCTCATGCCTCATTGCTTCTTTTTGTTTACCAATCAACAGTCTGGATATTCCTCTTCTGGTGGATGAACTACCTTTCCTGGTAAATACAGGGCCAGTTATTTTTCCCACTGGAGTGCTGCCACTGGGTTTCCGGTCCGCCCATCTCGAAGATAAAGTTACTTTTACTACCTGGCTAAGTTGTTTACTTAAACGGTAACATCTTTATTAAAATACCATAACCCACAGACTTGACTCTAGCAATGGTAAAATAGACTGGTCTATCTGCACATCTAAAATTCTACTATGTGGATGGGATGATTTCTGCTGGGAGGAATTATCTGGAATGCTCAACTAGATGACTAGGGTACTATTTGCTCGAAGAGGTGAAGTATTGAAGTATTGCGATGAGCTGTACGACTGTACTTCTGATTCTAATTCCCGAGACAAAAGTTAAAACCCTCAGCCGTGAGGTCACTGAGGAGGACCAACAGTGATAGGTGGATCGTCTAAAACGGACTGACATCTGTGGCATGCGATGTTTGTTAAGGCAAAATTTCACTGCTGTGTAAGGCTAGTTTGGCACATTTTCTACTAGCCATTTCACTGCTGTGTCAGGCTAGTTTGGCACATTCTCTACTAGGCCAGTCTGAAAAGTACTAGCCTCGGTCTAGCTTAATTTCCATCCCTGCTGACATGTATAACTGACTTTACAGGTCATTTGAATAGTCATGTACAACAGATACACTCGTGGAACAAAACGGTTTGTGTTTTCTATGGGAAAACATTGAGCCCACAAGTCCTTTTTGAGCTAGCTAGCCAGCTAGTTAACGTTAGCTCACCATACGTGTAGTCACACTTTTACGCAGAACCCACGGCTGGTGACATGCTAGCATGTCACTGCCTGTCGGGAAAGTTGGACTACACCACAGTGAGATACGGTGCAACATAAGCTAGCTAACGTTAGATATTGTAACCAACAACCCCAGTGGTACTTTTTAAAGGAACTCAGTCTATCTTTAAACTTACTCTTGAAAGTTGTAATAGTAGAATGCACAAGGTGCAATTTAGAAATTGGGTGGTGCATTGTCAGTTCCTCTTGTCATGTTAGTCATTGCATATCTTAGAGAGCTATTTATGACTTGTCAGAAATGTCTAGATCAACTAGCCCATTTCAGCTAACATTGTTTTATTTAGGTGTTTTGGCCCATAGCGCGGGATGTTCCCCAATGCTGGAAGGGGGGCCCGGAGTTTAAAAAAAATCTGGGAACCCCTAAACTAGCCAAACAAGGTGCCTAACTAGCTAGCCCACCAGCCGATATTTAGCTAGCTATATCCCTGCCCTGATGGGCTAAAGTTAGCTAGCATGTCACCATGTGAAAAAGTATGACTACACAAACTGTGAGCTAATGAGCTGAATAGCGCACAAAGGACTTAAAAGGCACCAACAGGGTAGGGTAGGGTTAAGGGAAAATAAGAAAGGAAAATATATAAAAAGTATATATTTAAAATAATATATACTGAACAAAAATATAAACGCAACATGTGAAGTGTTGGTCCCATGTTTCATGAGCTGAAATAAAATATCCCAGAAATGTTCCGTACGTACTAAAAGGTTATTTCTCTAAAGAAAATTGCCACAATGTGTATACATCCCTCTTAGTGAGCATTTCTCCTTAGTGAGCAATTCATCCACCTGACAGGTGTGGTATATCAAGAAGCTAATTAAACAGAAAGTTTTGAGGGAGTGTGCAATTGGCATGCTGGCTGCAGGAATGTTCACCAGAGCTGTTGCCAGATAATTTCATGTTAATTTCTTTACCATTAGCCACCTCCAACATAGTTTTAGAGAATTTGGCAGTATGTCCAACCGGCCTCACAACCACAGACCACATGCAGCCATGCCAGCCCAGGACCTCCACATCTGGCTTCTTCACCTGCGGGATCATCTGGGGAGGAGTATTTCTGTCTGTAATAAAGCCATTCTGATTGGCTAGGCCTACTCATCAGTGGGTGGGCCTGGCTCCTGTGGGTGGGCCTATGCCCTCCAATGGCTGTGACACTGCCCAGTCATGTGAAATCCATAAATCAGGGCCTAATGAATTTATTTCAATTGGCTGATTTCCTTTTATGAACTATAACTAAAGTAAAATCTTTGAAATTGTTGCATGTTGTGTTTTACATTTTTGTTCAGTATATATATATATATTTTTGTAATATATGGGGGATTGGAAATGATGCAGACAATTACATAGATAGAAGCCACAATCTATTTGCAATATTAAAGCTGATCCATCCCCCACACATACAAAAAAGTCACAACAGTCATAGTCATTATGATAGCCTATGCTGGTTTTCTTTATACTTGTAAGGAAGGTAATGTGCGTTGTACAGTTAACTACAGTCGGTGGTTATCCAGCTCATTTTCAAAAGCATCTAGCTAACCACAGATATTTGACCTAACCAAAATATTGTTAGCAGCTAGCACACAGGGCTTACCTTTTCACACAGCACCAGCGACGCCACTAGCTTACAGTGGTCGTTAAACTATAAAATGCACGTGCTTATCGGAGCAGTGGTTACAATCCGGTACATAGCACAGAACCATCCTTGCTTCTGATCGACAGAGAGACCTAAGGTTTGAGTAATTCAAAAATGCTATGTTAGCTAGCTATGTAATTTTTAAAAAATGCTAAACAAGAATACACACAGGAAATAGACAATATAAATGATTTAACGAGAAACTACAAAGGCTATCATATCTTCTTGCTAGGTTACTTACTAGTTGTCGATGAGAGTTTGCATTGGTGGGCCTTGAGTGATTAAATCAAAGCTTGTGACAGGATGTGTAGTTTTGTATCATAGCCACATTAGCAGCTAATTAGCATTTCATTTTGGAGGGAGGGGGGGGGGGGATAATTACAGGCGAATATGTTGAGAAATTTGCTAGTTATCAAAACGTAATGCCAGGCTAAGCCTACACGAAACACAGACCTTAAATGAAGTAGTTCTGTCAGGTTCTGACTGTGGCATAGTCTCTGGCTCCCTCTTGTGGGCAGTTGGAGGGCCGCGGTTAGAGCTTGGCAGTCCTCACAGGGTGTATTTGGTGGTGGTTTGATATCCATCCCCAATTAGAGACAGCTGTCTCGTATTGTCTCTAATTGGGGATTCTATTTAAGTTCCTGTGTTTGTCACCTGGGGGTGGGTTCTTGTATGTGTATGTTTCACGTCAGTTCACGGTTTGGCTACTCTCCTTATTTATTTTTGGTACTTGTTAATACGACCAAGTTAAATAAAAAGGAATGTCTCTCCACCAACGCTCTGTCTATCGTCCCGTCTCTTCGAATCGTGACAAGTTCTAAAATCCCTTATGGAAAAATGAGTGGTGGAAAAACGATTGGAACCATTTACGGGTTTTACCGCTAGGTTTTATGGGTATTATGACTCATACTGTGGTAGTCAATCTGGAATTTCCTTATTTCCTTAATGCAGGGGTTCACAAACTATTTTCGCCTACGACCCCATTTTGATGTGAATCAAATTTTAATTAACAGCCAATGTTTACTTTTTTAATTGGGGCTATGGCAGTCAATTGCAAAATATTTTAACAGTATTTCTGATTGTCTTCTCAACATACGATCAAATACTTTACATTGGAAATAATGAGGTGGAAACTGAGCTGCCCTTCCTAACGTCCTGCCAAATGTATGACCATATTAGAGACACATACTTCCCTCAGATTACACAGACCCACAAAGAATTTGAAAACAAATAAACTCCAATATCTATTGGGTGAAATACCACAGTGTGCAATCACAGCTGCAAGAGTTGTGACATATTGCCACAAGAAAAGGAAGAACAAACATCATTGTAAATACAACCTATATTTATGTTTATTTATTTTCCTTTTTGTACTTTAACTATTTTCAGTGGACACAGTGGACAAGCAGTAAACCTAACTGCTTTAAAAGTGTCCAGGTTTTTCCGGGCCACCTCTATTGTCCTTCCCTTATCAGCAGGTATGTGTGATAAAAGGCACCTGATAGTCTAACTCAGAAATCACCCTATTCTGTTCAAAGGTCAGAGCTGTAAAGCACACACTGTAAAGTACATGGCAGACAATCAATTGCATGGACTCTGTAACCCACACATACAATTATCTGTAAGGTCCCTCAGTTGAGCAGTGAATTTCAATAACAGATTCAACCAGAAAGACCATGGAGGTTTTCTAATGCCTCACAAAGAATTACACCTATTGGTAGATTGGTAAAAATAGAAAAGCTGATTTTGAATATCCCTTTTGAGCAAGGTGAAGTTATTAATTACACTTTGGATGGTGTATCAATACACCCAGTCACTACAAAGATACAGGCGTACTTCCTAACTCAGTTGCCGGAGAGGAAAGAAACCACTCAGGGATTTCACCATGAGGCCAGTGGTGACTTGGATAAATCGAATAGTCCCTGCGATATGCAACTTTTCTGGGAAGTCAGGAACCAATATACACAGTCAGTTAGTAAAGCAAAGGCTAGCTTTTTAAAACAGAAATGTGCATCCTGTAGCACTAATTCCAAAAAGTTCTGGGACTCTGTAAAGTCCATGGAGAATAAGAGCACCTCCTCCCAGCTGCCCATGGCAATGAGGCTAGGAAACACTGTCACCACCGATAAATCTACGATAATCGAGAATTTCAATAAGCATTTTGCTACGGCTGGCCATGCTTTCCACCTGGCTACCCCTACCCCGGCCAACAGCTCTGCACCCCCCGCAGCAACTTGCCCAGGCACCCTACGCTTCTCCTTCACCCAAATCTAGATAGCTGATCTGGACCCCTACAAATCTGCTGGGCAAGACAATCTGGACCCTTTCTTTCTAAAATTATCCGCCGCAATTGTTGCAACCCCTATTACTAGCCTGTTCAACCTCTCTTTCGTATCGTCTGAGATCCCTAGAGATTAGAAAGCTGCCGCGGTCATCCCCTTCTTCAAAGGGGAAGACACTCTAGACCCAAACTGTTACAGACCTATATCCATCCTGCCCTGCCTTTCTAAAGTCTTCGAAAGCCAAGTTAACAAACAGATCACCGACCATTTCGAATCCCACCGTACCTTCTCCGCTATGCAATATGGTCATGCGAGCTGGTCATGGGTGCTCCTCAGCCACACTCAAGGCCCTAACGATATCATAACCGCCATCGATAAAAGACAGTACTGTGCAGCCGTCTTCATCGACCTGGCCAAGGCTTTCGACTCTGTCAATCACCGCATTCCTATCGGCAGACTCAATAGCCTTGGTTTCTCAAATGACTGCCTCGCCTGGTTCACCAACTACTTCTCAGATAGAGTTTAGTGTGTCAAATCGTTGACACACTGTTGTCCGGACCTCTGGCAGTCTCTATGGGGATGCCATAGGGTTCAATTCTTGGGCCGACCCTCTTGGTCCCACCTCTACGCAGACGACACCGTTCTGTATACATCTGGCCCTTCTTTGGACACTGTGTTAACAAACCTCCAAATTAGTTTCAATGCCATACAACACTCCTTCCGTGGCCTCCAACTGCTCTTAAATGCTAGTAAAACTAAATGCATGCTCTTCAATCGAACGCTGCCACACCCGCCTGCCGGACTTTCATCACTACTCTCGACGGGTCTGACTTAGAATATGTGGACACCTACAAATACCTAGGCGTCTGGTTAGACTGTAAACTCTCCTTCCAGACTCACATTAAGCATCTCCAATCCTAAATTAAATCTAGAATCGGCTTCCTATTTCGCAACAAAGCCTCCTTCACTCATGCTGCCAAACATGCCCTTGTAAAACGGACTATCCTACCAATCCTTGACTTCGGCGATGTCATTTACAAAATAGCCTCCAACACTCTACTCAGCAAATTAGATGTAGTCTATCACAGTGCCATCCATTTTGTTACCAAAGCCCTATATACTACCACCACTGCGACCTGTACGCTCTCATTGGCTGGCCTTCACTACATATTCGTCACCAAACCCACTGGCTCCAGGTCATCTATAAGTCTTTGATAGATGTATCCCCGCCTTATCTCAGCTCGCTGGTCACCATAGCAACACCCACCCTTAGCATGCGCTCCAGCAGGTATATTTCACTGGTCATCCCCAAAGCCAACACCTCCTTTTGCCGCCATTCCTTCCAGTTCTCTGCTGCCAATGACTGGAACGAATTGTAAAAATCCTTGAAGCTGGAGGCTATCATCTCCCTCAATAACTTAAAGCATCAGCTGTCAGAGCAGCTTACCGATCACTCCACCTGTACACAGCCCATCTGTAAATAGCCCACACTACTACCTCATCCCCATCTTGTTATTTTTGTTCATTTTCACCCCACTATCTCTATTTGCACATCATCATCTGCACATCTATCAGTCCAGTGTTAATGCTAAATTGTAATTATTTCGCCACTATGGCCTATTTATTGCCTTACCTTCCTAATCTTACTACATTTGCACACACTGTACTTTAAAATGGTTACAGTTTAATGGCTGTGATAGAACAAAACTGAGGATGGATCATCAACTTTGTAGTTACTCCACAATACTAACCTAATTGACAGAGTGAAAAGAAGGAAGCCTGTACAGAATATTCCAAAACATGCATCCTGTTTGCAACAAGGCACTAATATAATACTGAAGAAAATGTGGCAAAGCAATTAACTTTTTGTCCTTAATGCAGAGTGTTATGTTTGGGGCAAATCCAATACAACACATTACGGAGTACCACTCTCCATATTTTCAAGCATAGTGGTGGCTGCATCATGTTATGGATATGCTTGTAATCGTTAAGGACTGAGGAGTTTTTCAGGATAAAAAATAAACGGAATGGAGCCGAGCACAGGCAAATTCCGAGAGGTCTGCTTTCCCCCAGACACTGGGAGATTAATTCACCTTTCAGCAGGACAATAACCTAAACCCCAAAGCCAAATCTACACTGGAATTGCTTACCATGAAGACAGTGAGTGGCCAAGTTGCAGTTTTGGCTTGAAGGATTATGAAATAATAATAGGGTAATGTTGCACAATCCATGTATGGAAAGCTCTTAGAAATGTATCCAGAAAGACTTACAACTGTAATCGCTGCCAAAGGTGCTTCTACAAAGTATTGACTCAGGGATGTCAACACGTTTAAAAAGTAAAAATGTTTTGATAAAACTATACTAAATATAACCACGTCACCAAATAACTGATTAAAAAACACACTATTATGCAAAGGTCTACAGTAGCCTCAACAGCACTCTGTAGGGTAGCACCATGGTGTAGCCGGAGGACAGCTAGCTTCCGTCCTCCTCTGGGTACATTGACTTCAATACAAAACCTAGGAGGCTCATGGTTCTCACCGCCTTCTATAAACTTACACAGTAATTACGACAAATTCCAGAGGACATCCTTCAGCCTATCAGAGCTCTTGCAGCATGAACTGACATGTTGTCCACCCAATCAAAGGATCAGAGAATTAATCTAGTACTGATAGCATAAGCTACAGCTAGCTAGCACTGCAGTGCATAAAACATGGTGAGTAGTTGACTCAAAGAGAGAGAAAGACAATAGTTGAACTGTTTAGAACAAATTAATTTCTTCCAAAACGAAGGAGAAGCGAGAGAGAGATAGAGAGAGATTTCTCAAAAATATTAGTAAATGCAGCTGACTAGTTTAGCATACAACGTGGCTGCTATGAAAGTGGACTGTGTTTACGCGTGATCAGGGGTGTATTCATTCCGTCGATTCTGTTGAAAATGTTTTTTAAACGGAAGCAAATGGGGAAAAAACAGGGATAAACAAACCTGAATTTGTCCAATAGAAACACTCTCTTTGCAACTGTTGGAGAGTGTAATGATTACACCCTATATAAGCTAGAGGCAGGCAAGTATGTGCAAGGCGATACTGAATGTCATTGTCTGTCCATGTGTCACTGTCTGTCACCTCAAATTTGTCTCTCGACCTGTGTGCACCTACGTTGTAAACTTTCATTCATAGGCAAGGTTGTAGCAACCTCATGATGGGTATGGGGAAAATTAGAGTATCATGTTGTAGCCTAAATCTCTGTTACATTGAACTGGGTGAATGGAATATGAATGAGAGTTATCCAATATGCTGTAATAGAAATAAGGCCAAGCTCATGATATAAACAGTGTATATATAAATGTATATACCTGTATTATTATTTTTTTAATCAATTTTGAGTGGACTCTACAAGGTGTCACATCAATATATATACAGTATATATATTCTTTTTACCTTTATTTAACTTTTTACATTGTAGAATAAAAGTGAAGACATCAAAACTATGACATAACACATATGGAATCATGTAGTAACCAAAAAAGTGTTAAACAAATCAAAATATATTTTATATTTGAGATTCTTCAAAGTAGCCACCCTTTGCCTTGATGACAGCTTTGCACACTCATGGCATTCTCTCAACCAGCTTCATAAGGACTGCCACAGGAATGCAAGACCCAAAAAACCCTCTGCTGCAGAGGATAAGTTCATTAGAGTTACCAGCCTCAGATTGCAGCCCAAATAAATGCTTCACAGAGTTCAAGTAACAGACATATCTCAACATCAACTGTTCAGAGGAGACTGCGTGAATAAGGCCTTCATGGTTGAATTACTGCAAAGAAACCACTACTAAAGGACACCAATAAGAAGAAGAGACTTGCTTGGGCCAAGAAACATGAGCAATGGACATTAGACCGGTGGAAATTTGTCCTTTGGTCTGGAGTCCAAATTTGAGATTTTTGGTTCCAACCTCAACCAAATTTAGATGGTTTGGGATGAGTCGGACCGCAGTGAAGGAAAAGCAGCCAACAAGTGCTCAGCATATGCGGGAACTCCTTCAAGACTGATGGAAAAGCATTTCAGGTGAAGCTGGTTGAGAGAATGCCAAGAGTGTGCAAAGCTGTCATCAAGGCAAAGACTGGCTACTTTGAAGAATCTCAAATATAAAATGTATTTAGATTTGTTTAAGACTTTTGTGGTTACTACATGATTCCATATGTGTTATGTCATAGTTTCGATGTCTTCACTTTTATTCTACAATGTAAAACATTTGGCAAATAAATAAAAACCCTTGAATGTGTAATATTCCAAACTTTTTACCCCCAGTGTATATATATATATACAGTATATGGCATATTTAATAACTCCCAATAACCAAATAGTTATCTTATCAATAATGATGATCCCATTATGTAGATTATTTGTGTTTCAAGTAATATATTATGGTATAGATAGGTACTTTATTGATCCCCCGGGGGGGGGGGGGAATTTAATTGTCAAGCAGCTACAATAAAACACAGGGCAGGTGCAAAATGCCACAACGAAAGTACACAAAAGACAGATACACGGTACATGATACATAGAGCAGCAGTATGAAAAAGTATAGAAATACAAGATATCTGGAGTGCAAAAAAAAAGCTATAAAAAGATATTGCATAGTATGGGTGGTTGGCTGAATATGTACACTATACATTGGTGGATGTTGGATGGTTAACTATACTATACAGAGAAATACTAGGGTAATAATAATAGTTTACTTAATAGACAGACTGGCTAAATGAACAGGTAAGTGTTGCATGGTTAAATTAGCTGTACAGTTAAATATACAGTTATATTTACAGATAAGTGAATACTTGCATGACTCCACTTTTATTCTACAATGGGGGGGGGGGGGGGGGGGGTGTAAAGTGTTAGTCATGATGTATGTATCACACACTCTGTTAGGCACAATCAACTGTAAGTGAGATAAGGAGACACCACGCCTCTCACAGGTCTGCCAGGGCAGCCAAAGGAATCAAGGTGCAGTGCCATCCAGTAACTGGGTACTGCAACAAGGTGAGACTATCCTGCATATATTTTACATCTGGTTAACTGGTTTGCCATGAATGTTAACTCAATTGCCATTTATCTGAGCTTTATTGTGAAGTTTAACGATTATTATTTATTGCAGTTAGTGGATTCGGGTTATTTCAGACACACCCGTTTCAAACAGGTGTATAAAATCGAGCATGCAGCCATGCAATCCCCATAGACAAACATTGGCAGTGGAATAGCCTTATTGAAGAGCTCAGTGACTTTCAATGTGGCACCGTCATAGGATGCCACCTTTCCAACAAGTCAGTTTGTCAAATTTATTCCCTGCTTGAGCTGCCCCGGTCAACTGTAAGTGCTGTTATTGTAAATCTCGCCGCCATTAGACTCTGGAGCAGTGGACACGCGTTCTCTGGAGTGATGAATCACGCTTCACCATCTGGCAGTCCGACGGACGCATCTGGGTTAGGCGGACGCATAGTGCCAACTGTACAGTTTGGTGTAGGAGGAACAATGGTCTGAGGCTGTTTTTCATGGTTCGGGATAGGCCCCTTAGTTCCAGTGAAGGGAAAACACTACACCATACAATGACATTCTAGATGATTCTGTGCTTCCAACTTTGTGGCAACAGTTTGGGGAAGGCCCTTTTCTGTTTCAGCATTACAATGCCCCTGTGCACAAAGCGAGGTCCATACAGAAATGTTTTGTCGAGATCGGTGTGGAAGAACTTGACTAGCCTGCACAGAGCGCTGACCTCAACCCCATCAAGCACCTTTGGGAGGAAATGGAACACCGAATCCAAGCCAGGTCTAATCGCCCAACCTCACTAATTCTCGTGGCTGAATGGAAGCAAATCCCATCAACAATGTCCAACATCTAGTGGAAAGCCTTCCCAGAAGAGTGGAGGCTGTTATAGCAGTAAAGGGGGACCAACTCCATATTAATGCCCATGATTTTGGATTGAGATGTTCAGGTGTCCACATATTTTTGGTCATGTAGTGTATGTGTTTCGTCTTTTAATAGTAGCTAAATTATATTGCAAAAACATATTTTATGCAATCATTCATCCTGCAATGGAATTGCCATAAGCCTTGCATAATTTCCTCCCGTGAACTTTGATCAGATAACCCATGTATGCTTGCTATTTCCTCATTTCATATCTTGATCACTGAATTATCCCCTACTGAATAGCCTTCCTACAAGTCTCCCTCAGAATAATGCCTTTAGTTTTCTACAGTACTGCTCTTGTTTGTTCCACATGATGGCTTAACGTAGCCTACCCATACGGATCGTTTTAAAAGGGATTTCCACTCAATAAAGCCTGTTTAAATACTATAAAGTTATCCCCAAGGCAATACAGTATTGTAATAATCTTCCCTTGACCTTTCATAGCCTACATATTCAGTTAAATAGCTGAATAGGGTCGTGTGCTTTTTTTTTTTTATCTCAAAAGCAAGGTATTTAGTCACTATAGTTGTTCATAGTCAGTGCTAAAAGTCTGAGCCACTTTCTAAACTCTTGGTTTCTGCAATACATGCTGACTGGTCCAACCAGACTTTTTCCGTAACGCAAACCCAAACCCCAATTGCGCAGTCCAAGCGTGTAGTCTGTTAGTTAGTGTGGGTTAATAGGCCTACATCATAATGTTTGTAATTTTCGAACCTATGACAAAATACATTGATTGATAATCAAATTAGGGAAATGTTAGGAGTTATCATTTGCTCGAATTTCACATTTATAATTCAACCACAACGCTTGCAATCGCCTACACCCATCCATGACGCATTGCATGGGTACTTGGGTGTCTAGTTGTGTGACGTTTGTCCGTTGAGTATAACAAAAAAATCCACAGACGCACTTTTCACCCTGCTTTCACAGTCTAGCCACAACGATTAAGCGAAGTAATTATTTGTGTCCAATGTGTAAGCCTATGGGAGGGGAAATACAGACAGACTACAGCGTAGCCTACAGCCAATGCTGCTATAGCCTAGTGTAGGCGGCTTCGCCTATTGCTGTATTCACTTGGACCCCTTAGCATTCACACCTCGCAGTCTCCCCTATTCCAGTCTCACTCATCCATTCTCTCTGATTTCATCCCTTCCTTTTAGACGCTTAGCATCAGCAAGGCTCCCTTTCATCCATCCCTAGCCCTTGAACTGTGGAAGTAAAACAATGGCAAACAACTTCGCCAGAATTGTGTCCTCCAAACGAAATGTGGGGATTCTGTCATTAATTGGAGCCGGGTCTTTGACTGCGGGCTTTCTGCTCAACCGTGAACATGTCACCGCCGGAGCGCAAGTACGGAGAGTGTACCCTGCCAGGTAAACCACGACGCACTTTACTGCTATATATGGGCATTTTCAGTCTAGCCAAGTGCGAAAGTGTATTGACATATTGTGATTCAGGATTTAGATACAGTAGCCTAATACGTGAATAGTATGCTGACCTAGATACAATTATTTTACTGCCAAAGCAATTCGAGCGACTGGAGACGAATGTGGTATTTTGAGTCTTTCGATCATAAACTAGCCTATTTGTGAAAATTATAACCGACCTAGACCTGTTTATTCTCGAAATATGTGAACCTTATATTGCGCAACATGTTCTTTATGCATAATGAATAATGAATATACATATAACGAATTAAAAATAATGATCTGAATGCTACATGGTTCAATAACGTTTTGCCAACAAATTCTAGGCTACATTGATATGTTCGAATTCGAGTTGTTGATTGATGAGACAGGTGTGACTTTTCAGAAACCATGGTGGAATGGTCAAAATTTGACCTTATATGACCTGTATGGTGTCATGGCTGGTAGGCAGGACCTGAGGTGCAGAGCTGCAGTAAATAGACATTCCTTTATTTGGTTTTTAAAAAACAACAAAAGGGAAAGTCCACAACCATGACCTTAAGTGCAACATGCACAAACAATAACCCACATGCAGGTGGGAAACATAACAACTTAAATAGGATCCCAATTAGAGACAACGCAGGTCAGCTGCCTCCAATCGGCGACAACCACAAAAAAACAACATAGAGTAGCCTAGAATCCTCCCCTCTGTCAAGCCCTGACAGTCACCTCCAGACCAACATGAAGATGCCTAGAGGCCTCCCTATAGTCAGACCTGACACATGGGGTCTTTATAGGCCTAATGAATCTACCGCACACCCAGAACTGAGTGGAGGTGCTGTAGGCAAAATGCTAAACTGGGAAATCTGATTGCATCATGTGTATTAGGATAGTCGAAGAATGTGACCAGATTGTTTGGCTACACTGTTGTGTCGTCGGTGATGACAGCGCTCTGTTCCAGGTGTACACTGTACATAGCGCGTGCGTACAGTACATGCCAAAAGCCCGCCATTAGTGGTAGGCTGTGTCAAAGAATAGCACAGCTAAGCTATAATTATAGCTAGCTCTTAACAGTCACAGCCATAGATGGAAATCTCTGTAGGTGTTGACTTGCAGTGTCTTAGGTTATAATTCCCAGGAGCATCATAATAATGAAAACTAATTAGTCATTAACACATTTTCTATTTAATTGGTTGTTTCACAATTACAATGATATAGCATTTTTTTTTGTGAGTGACTGACTGTGTCCTGACAGTGCGGAGTACCCGGACCTACGCAAGCACAACAACTGCATGGCCAGCCACCTGACGCCTGCCATCTATGCCAAGCTGGTGGACAAGGCCACGCCCAATGGGTACACGCTGGACCAGGCCATCCAGACTGGTGTGGACAACCCCGGGCACCCCTTCATCAAGACCGTGGGCATGGTGGCAGGGGACGAGGAGTCATACGAGGTCAGAGCAAGGGGCATTAGTTGGAGGCAGCAGTTAAAGGTCAATGTAGTGAAGCCATAGGCTGTGTTTGTTCCCTCAAAGAAATGGAGGAGAGGATCCAAAGTCCCTCCTTTGGACTTCATCCTCCAATGAGCTTTGAGAGGAAGGTGAGGAATTGAGGAAATGAGCACGGAGGAAGCAAGGATTTGACGGCTAGTAATATTTTCAGACACTCCCTAAACTTACGGTTGAAGGTATGGAGCATATTTAAAGACAAAGACAAAGAAAATGCTTTACAGTTTCGACCCATACTGTCTTTTGGTTTATTGCAGAACCAGAGTGTGATAAATTATTCTCAAAGCCATAAAAAGCCAATTTAGTCAATAGGCTACATTTATCTCCACGACATTGAGAATTAATGAGTACTCTGTGGCCTATTTAACACTTGAAATGATGAGGAGCGAGCTCAAGGATCCGTGGACCACATTCTATTACAATCCCAGCCGCTGCTTAATCTGACGATAGAGAACAGGCACACCCAACCCCCAAGTCCCGTTTTAGACTGAGGCCCACTAACACAGCACCAGTGGGATGCAGGTTTTAGGATAAAGAAGACCGTCATTTTGGATATCATTGCTTACTATGAACTTGAAAGGTTTTCAAAATAAAAAATGATTTCTTCACTCGTATAAAGATGATGCGGAGTCAGTGCTCTGTCTCGTCATGTGACTATGACTGTCGTCTGCATTAGTGCCCCACCCAGTGAGTAGACAATGCAGCAACAGCTGACCAATAGATTTCAAGCAGCTTTTCAGGCACACGGTCGACCTATGGATTAAGCCAGATCAAAAAGTGGTTTAGGTGGTGGGTGTGGCGGGGGCATGGCCCCCCATCTTTTTATTTTTTGTTGCAATTTTTTCCAATTTCCTTTCAATTCTCAAAATGTATCCATACAGTTGAGAGAACATTTTGCAGTTTTAAAGATAATTTCCTCCAATTATATGCATTTTGTCATGGCGAATGCTGTGTTATTTTGCTCAAACTTAATAAGAAAATAAATACGGTTAAATTCATTGTTTTGGGAATTCCTGACTGTTTAGCTTTTATTTTTGGTGATTGTTAGTTCTCAAAGATTATATTATAAAACATATATAGTTCCATCATCTTTTCTACATACTTTATAATTGGTTTTAGTTGTTTAAGTTAACACTGAAAGCGTTTTTCAATGCCGAAAAGTCATTTCTAAATAATAATTATTATTATTTACAGTTATGGCAGAAAGATCCATGGGATGGTAACATATGTTGCTCCCCTACACCAACTCAGAGACATTACTATGATCGTTTAATGATAATGCCTGAGAAGCCGGTGTTTGGAGGATATATTGGCACGGGTGTTGTTAGGCCCAAAACAAATTTGAGGGCTGACAAACCGTGACAATATATCCTCCCAACATTGTCTTTGATAATAATGATTGGCATATTTTCAGCAGCACACCACCCTGCATCCCACTGCTGGCTTGCCTCTGAAGCTAAGCATGGTTGGTTCTGGATGGGAGACCAGATGCTGCTGGAAATGGTGTTGGAGGGCCAGTAGGAGGCACTCTTTCCTCTGGTCTAAAATAAAAAATATCCCAGGGCAGTGATTGGTGACATTGACCTGTGTAGGGTGCTGTCTTTCAGATGGGAAGTTAAACGGGTGTCCTGAATCTCTGTAGTCAATAAAGGTCCCATGGCACTTATCGTAAGAGTAGGTGTGTTAACCCTGGTGTCCTGGCTAAATTCCCTATCTGGCCCTCATACCATCATGACCACCTAATCATCCCCAGCTTCCAATTGGCTCATTCATCTCCCCTGTAACTATTCCCCAGGTTGTTGCTGTAGCTGAGAATGTGTTCTCATTCAACTTATCTGGTAAAATAACAAATGTTATTTTGATGAGATTTAGTCCTGACACAAATCTAGAGTTGCTACCCAAGCCGGTTGGTCGTTCGTTCTATCGGTTTGTTTGTCAGTGAAGTATTTTTGTTCTAAATCTATGGACGCGACCCAGTCGTTTGTTCTAAATGTTCCGTGGTCGTGATGGCTGGCAATGTTCATATCCCTTCCTGGCTTGCAAGCTAGCCAACTTGGTCAAACAGTGCAGCCAGAATAACGTATTGTTTAAGCTACATTGGTTTGTTTAAGCTGTTTTCTAGTCATTTTTGGGGGGGGCATACATAGATAAAACATTGAGCTAATGATGCATGATTTCGCCTGGCATAGAACATTTTCCCTCTCGGCAGGCAACTTTCAGAACAGATAGCCAACTACACAGCTGACACAATCATTTCAAACTGAAGCTGGAATGTCAGCAAACTATCTGCATTTTAAGGGTTTTTCTTTATTTTTACTATTTTCTAAATTGTAGAATAATAGTGAAGACATCAAAGCTATGAAATAACACATATGGAATCATGTAGTAACCAAAAAGTTATTTGCCTTGATGACAGCGTTGCACATTTGGCATTCTCTCAACCAGCTTCACCTGGAAAGCACCCCCACACCATCACACCTCCTCCTCCATGCTTCATGGTGGGAACTACACATGTGGACATCATCCGTTCACCTACTCTGCGTCTCAAAAAGACACGGCGGTCAGAGCAAGGGGCATTAGTTGGAGGCAGCAGTTAAAGGTCAATGTAGTGAAGCCATAGGCTGTGTTTGTTCCCTCAAAGAAATGGAGGAGAGGATCCAAAGTCCCTCCTTTGGACTTCATCCTCCAATGAGCTTTGAGAGGAAGGTGAGGAATTGAGGAAATGAGCACAGAGGAAGCAAGGATTTGACGGCTAGTAATATTTTCAGACACTCCCTAAACTTACGGTTGAAGGTGTGGAGCATATTTAAAGACAAAGACAAAGAAAATGCTTTACAGTTTCGACCCATACTGTCTTTTGGTTTATTGCAGAACCAGAGTGTGATAAATTATTCTCAAAGCCATAAAAAGCCAATTTAGTCAATAGGCTACATTTATCTCCCCACGACGTTGAGAATTCATGAGTACTCTGTGGCCTATTTAACACTTGAAATGATGAGGAGCGAGCTCAAGGATCCGTGGACCACATTCTATTGCTATCCCAGCCGCTGCTTAATCTGACGATAGAGAACAGGCACACCCAACCCTCAACCAAAAATCTCAAATTTTGACAGATTTTTTTCCACCGGTCTAAGCAGGATAAACGCCTCCATTCTGTACATTACTGTGGAAAAATTTACCCCGCAAAGGGACTTGCGCTGCGTTGGCCATTATTTCCAAGTTACATCATGGCATTGTTGAATACTGGTTTCTGATTGGCTTGAAGGGCATTCTAGAGCGTGCATTACTTCCCTATAATGCACAGTATATCAGCACGGTAGAATTCAATGGCTATAGTTAATTCTTAAATGTTCTATGTTTGAACTGCTTTTGAAAGCAAAAGTCAAATTGAAAACATTATTGGCATTGTTGAATTAGATTTTCATAATAGCAAGCTAGGACTGATGGTTAGCTAAACGAGCAAGTCTGTTGGTTTGGTTACCAAGGCAACTACTGTAGCTTAGTCAACTTGCTAGCTACTTCAGTGGATGTTGAACACATTTCTACCCCCAAATGAACACATTTCTAGCGGCAAATGTGTTCAATTATAGCCACGGTATAAAAGGGATAATCAACCCGGGGCTCTATGTGTTCTCTGGAAAATAATGCAACTCCGTGGATGGTTAGTTCCACTCCGTTAGTGCGTTGTGGAACACACCTTCCACGTTGTTCATTATCGAACGCATAGCCTCTCGTTGATTATCCCTTACGTAATGTACAGAACGTCATCCTTTATCCCTTATGTAAGGCACCTCGGGGGTTTGTGGTATATGGCCAATATACCACGGCTAAGTGCTGTATTCATGCACTCCGCATTGCATCGTGCATAAGAACAGCCCTAAGGCGTGGTACAGTATATATAGCACACTCCCTCGGGCCTTATTGTTTAAAATATACCATTGGTACGAAGCAAAATTACTTCTTTGCTGTTTTAATTACGTCGGTAACCAGTTTATAACGGCAATAAGGCCCTTAGCCGTGGTATATTGGCCATATACCTCACCTCCTCTGGCCTTATTGCTTAACTAAACTACATTACAATACTGTAAGTCTGTCTAGTAGTTTATAAAGTGATAATGATCATTTAAATAACTCCCATCCTGTCAGCTATATTATGATGTTATGTGGATGTTATGTGGTTTCAGGTGTTTGCAGACCTCCTTGACCCAGTCATCAAGGAGCGGCACAATGGCTACGACCCTCAGACTATGACCCATCCTACCGACTTGGACTCCAGCAAGGTATAGAGATGCAACTTCCCTGAAAGCAACAGTATAGGGCTGCGTCCCAAATGGCACTCTATTCTATTTATAGTGCGCTACGTTTGACCGGGGAATACGGTGCAGGCCCTGGTCAAAAGTAGTGCAATATAAAGGGAATACGATGCCATTTTGGATGCAGCCTAGATGTGAGTGTGCCCTCACCAGTGAGATTAATATAACTGCCTGAATGGTGGCGCTGTCCTTTGGCACCAAGTTTACTCTGACCATCGCTTTCTCTACCAAATCTCCCTTCAGCGCCACACACAGACGATGTTAGACGCTGCAATACTACTCTGTTATCTAACATTAAAAAGGTGGACAGATTTCCCTCACCGGACACTACACCAGGGGAGAACGACTGCCCCCTTTCATTGAAGCCATGGAGTTCAAGGCCGACCGAGGTGCTGCAGGCTGTTTTCAGAAACCATTATAGTCAATGGGAAAATAGCAATCTTCATGTAAATTAAGGACAATTTTGAAGACAATTATGGCACCAATAATTGCTTATATTACACCAGATGTATGTCCATGAACCAATTATTTAAAAAATCACACAGAAGAATTTATAAGGATAGTTTAGTTTCTACCGGCAGCCTGCAGTACCCCGGTCGGTATTCAACTTGAGTTACTCCATGTGAGGGGGCAGTCGTTGTCCCCTGGTCGCAGCTTGCAACATCACTTCCTGGAGTAGTTCAAACTGCGCATGCTATGTCTTGAGAATCGCACCCATGAGACCTCTTACCATGGTAACAGACTTCCCGAGCTTCAAATGCGCTATTGAGTTGTCACATAGGCAGTCATTGTAAATAAGAATTTGTTCTAAACTGACTTGACTACTTAAATAAAAGGTTAAATAAAAATTTAATAAATAAAGAGATAGGAATGAATGTTGAATGGTGATGTTGGCTTTGCCAATTCATATACAGTCAATGCACTACACTAATCAGTTATACCTGTCATGTTGCCAAGGCAGGACCCGAGGCTCAGAGCCGTAGTATATAGACATACCTTTATTAGTGTTAACAAAATAACAAACAAGGCGCGGCCGCAACCACAAACTGATGTGCACTTTGCACAAACAATAACTCACACACAGGTGGGAAGGCGAGAACCTTTAAATAGGATCTTCCTCTGTCAAGCCTGACCTTAGCCACCAGACAAATATAGAGATGCCTGGCGGCATACCCACAGTCACGACCTGACAATACCAGCTAATATTATATCATTAGGCAGTAAATCCATTGCACATACTGGAATGTTATGTTACGTGAAATGTATTATATGCTACAATGAATTATATGGCATACAAATCCTTTGTTAAGGGAACAAAATATAGTGTATTTTGATCTTTGGGGGATCATAGATCATTCACAAACCTCCTCCATCAATGTTGGTGTTGTGATACTATTTACTACACTGGATGACATTAATAATTGTTCTATTTCTCTCCATTTTGCAGCTCACGTCTGGCAACTTTGACGAGCGCTACGTGCTGTCGTCACGGGTCAGGACTGGCCGTAGCATCAGAGGACTGAGCCTTCCCCCGGCGTGTACCAGGGCGGAACGCCGAGAGGTGGAGAAGGTGGTGGTTGATGCCCTGGCTGGCCTGAAGGGGGACCTGGCGGGGACTTACTACAGCCTCACCCACATGACAGACCAGGAGCAGCAGCAGCTCATTGACGTGAGTCAAGAGGCCAATCCATTTTATGTGTTGTAAGGAAATAAAGGTGTGTTAGAACTTTTTTTTGGGGGGGGGACATTGATATTTCTCCACTTTCATTAAGATAGCATTTCCCGTCTCTACTGTGTTGACACAGGACCACTTCCTGTTTGACAAACCTGTGTCCCCTCTGCTGACCTGTTCGGGGATGGCTCGTGATTGGCCAGATGCGCGCGGTATCTGGTAAGCACCTGTTAGTTATAGATACGGACCCTTAGTGGTCATAAACAGTCATAACAGTGAGAGGTTTTGATTGTTTCACAGTTATTTGCATACAGTTTGTGCTCCATATCACCTTGACCCTTCTTTATGGAGGATTTCCTTCTAGCAAAAATAATGCCCACTAGCTTGTAGCTCCTCTAGATTGAGCCTTAAACGTGCATTAGTGGCAGGTAGCCTAGCAGTTAGTGTTGGTCGGGTAACTGAAAGGTCGCTGGTTCGAATACCCGAGCCAACAAGATGAAAAATCTGTCGATCTGTCCTTGAGCAAGGCACTTGTACCTAATTTGCTCCAGGGGCTGACCCTGTAGGTAGGCCGTGTGGGGTTACAGGTTAGTCGAGGTCATCTGGACATGAAGGTAGGGGTAGAGTGACTATGCATAGATAATAAAGTGAGTAGCAGCAGTGTAAAAACAAAAAGGAAAAGTGGTGGATCACCCTAGTATGTGGACACCTTAAGGCTGACCCCGTAAAACACCACATTTCACTGAACCTATCCAATGTATGGGACAATAAAAACATCAACAATCAACAACAGACAACCAGGGCCATAGCCATATATGAGGACACCGATTTTTTAATTTTTGGGAACTAAAATAGTAGAATACACAAGGTGCAATTTTGAAACTTGGTTGTACTTCAGAAGTTTTCCTCTTGTTATATGTCACTCACTAACCAGGTTTCCATCCAACCTTTTATTGCGCATAAAGTACAATTTCATGACAGGCTGACAAAACAAAATATGCTAGGCAATATTTTTGTGTCAGTAAAATGAATTATGCAAGAAATGTCGGTGGAAATGCTTTTATGCGCAAATATTGATATAATAACCATCAAATCGAAGTTAACTTTGAGTCAAGTCACGTGGTGACATGGTGTGTGGTCCTCCCACTGATTTGTCGGGAAAGAATGCAGATTATTAGGCTACAGATAAAGAAAATGATGAAGATCTTCACCGGGTGGTGAAAGTGCAAGGTGATGAGCTGCCGTTTGACAAATAAAAGTAATCTTGCTCTTTTGTCCATAATAATAATCTCATCAGATAGGCTATAGATGTACTCTAGCAAACAATGTGCAGATAGAGGTGTGCGCACGTGCCAAGACCAGAGTGGGCACACTCTCTATGTAACGTAACATTTTTTGTGATAAAACCATCAGTAATGTTGAAAATGCGATGGAAACCCATTTAACTTGTATTTTTTATTCAGGTACATGAGAATTTAACTGTAAAAGACACTGTCAATTAGGTTAGTATTGTGAAGTAACTACAATGTCATTGACCCATCCTCAGTTTTCTCCTATCACAGTCATTAAACCCTGTAACTGTTTTAGTCACCATTGGCCTCATGGTGAAATCCCTGAGCGGTTTCCTTCCTCTCCGGCAACTGAGTTAGGAAGGATGCCTGTATCTTTCTAGTGACTGGGTGTATAGATATACCAACCAAAGTGTTAATAACTTCACCATGCTCAAAGGTATATGCAATGTCTGCCCTTCTTTGCAAGGAATTGGAAAACCTCCCTGGTCTTTGTTGTTCAATCTATGTTTGCAATTCACTGCTTGACTGAGGGACCTTACAGTTAATTGTGTGTGTGGCGTAAAGAGATGAGATAGTCATAACAAATCATGTTACACGCCATTATTGCACATAGTGAGTCAATGCAACTAATTTTGTGACTTATTAAGCACATTTGTACTCCTGAACTTATTTAGGCTTGCCATACAAAGGAGTTGAATACTTAATGACTCAAGACATTTCAGCTTTTCATATTTTATTTATTTGAACACATTTCTAAAAACAATTGCTCTTTGACATTATGGGGTATTGTTTGTAGGTCAGTGAAAAAAAAATATCGAATTTTTAGCTGTTCTCCAAATAGCATTTTTAAATTGTATAGAAATGCAGTAAATGAGCTTCAACTTTACATTTATAAGAAAGATAACCCTCTCTCACCACCCTCAAGACCTCACTGGGCTACGGCCCTGCAGACAATGCCCTCTCCGCATTGAGTTTCAGCCGGTGCCCAGAAATAGCCTGTTGCCCAGAAATAGCCTGGTGCCAACCACTACCCTGTCATGGCTCGCTCCAGCATCGATCACCGGCCTACCTCTTAGCCCCCCCCTCTAAGCCTACAGCATACCAAGCTCTTTTCCTCTCCTCTATAATTCACTCTCTCTCTCTCCTCCTTTCATCCTGCCCTAGGCTCTCCTGGCTCCAGACCTATCCATTACTTCATTCAATTCTCTAATTGTTTTTAGTCAATGCATTTCATTACAATGCATTACAATGAGATTATTAATTGTATGGCATTACTGTATGCATAACAATGCATTACTATGAAATTATTGTGTATATGGCAATACTGTATGCATAACAATGTATTACTATGAGATTATTGTGTATATGGCAATACTGTATGCATAACAATGCATTACTATGATATTATTGCGTATATGGCAATACTGTATGCATAACAATGCTTTACTATGAAATGATTGCATGTATGGCAATACTGTATACGGCCACCATCACCTCAATGTTTTGTGCATGAAGTTATAAACTAAGTACATATATGGTAAATGGAACCAGGGACATCAACTCTAGCTGGTGAAAATGATCTCTTAGTCATATATTGATATTATCTAACTCAATCCATTATGACTAGGGCTCAGAGGAATGTACAGTATTTCCTTTTACTAACATTAAGGAAAACCATCATTATCAATAGTTGAGTTCAGCTCCTCTGAAATAGTATTCGTACGCTTGTGGCAGCGGTGGGATCTGTTGCCACTGGGAAGCACTAGACAAGTATTTGTGTTTTTAAAAACACACATGTTGATTTAAGTATTGATTTAAGAGTGTGTTTTGGGATTTTAAACCATCTCCACTCCTTTGTACCAAACCCAGGCACAACAACACCAAGACCTTCCTCATATGGATCAATGAAGAGGATCACACCAGGGTCATCTCTATGGAGAAGGGAGGCAACATGAAGAGAGTGTTTGACCGTTTCTGCACAGGCCTGAAAGAGGTACACACACACACACACACACACACACACACACACACACACACACACACACACACACACACACACACATATATTACTTATCTAATTGTTCTAAGTTCCTCATTAGATGCAGATGCAAGAGACGCCAAAATGTCAAAGCAAGGACTGTTATTGAACAATAGCAATGGCCAGACAGTAGCAATGACTACAGTACACACACTCAGAAATACACACAGGTATTCGGAAAGTATTCAGATCTCTTGACTTTTTCCACATTTTGTTATGTTACAGCCTTCCTAAATGGATTAAATAAAACATTTTCCTCATCAATCTGCACTCAATACCCCATAATGACAAAGCAAAAACAGATTTTTAGATTTTTTTGCAAATGTATAAAAAAGAAAAAAGCAGAAATACCTTATTTATTTAAGTATTCAGACCCTTTGCTATGATACTCGAAATTCAGCTCAGGTGCATCCTGTTTCCATTGATCATCCTTGAGATGTTTCTACAACTTGATTGAAGTCCACAGGTGGTGAATTCAATTGATTATTGATTGGACATGATTTGGAAAGGCACACGTCTGTCTTTACCAGGCGTGGCCAACCAGTCAGAGACTAAGAGCCACATTTTTCACTATGTTACTGCAAAGAGCCACATCATACATACGGGGACACATGAACATCCCCCATCCCTTCCTCTCTCTCACACACACACCTCTGTTCAGCCAGATTTACTGTAAATGTCACACACCAACATGATAATGACAGAAATGGACACCTACAGTACTAAGACCTCAGGCCAGTCATTTTCAACAATGAACATTGTGTGCAATGTTTCACACACAAACTCTCAGTTCAACCAAGTCCACTAACAAAAACATAACCATTTATAATAGTGTTTTTCTCTTACTATTCATTTTGCTGAGTGGGACTTCTGGCATTCCTTGCCTTGAACAATCCTCTTCAAATCTGGCTTGTATTCCGTTGTTGCCACTCGAAGCAATTATTTTACATGTATGTCAGTCAGAACAGATCGATGCTTTGATTTCACATGTTTCAGGGTAGAAAAAAGAGACTCGCAGACATATGTTGAACCAAACATTGACAGTATCTTGAGCGCAGCCCGTTTGACATTGGGGTATTTTTCCATTGGCACACTTTTCCAGAACTCAATGGTCCCTTCCCTTAAAGCAGGTTTCAGTTGGTCCTACTCACAAAGAACCATAATCTCCAACTCAGCCGCAGCTTCATCTGTGACTAGCGGAGATTTCGAACAGTCCGTCTCCGCATTAAAAGGGTCGATGAGGAACGTGATCTGTGGCCTTTTCAGTTGTAGATCACGAAACCGGGTCACAAAGCTTTCGTGTAGGTTTTCAACCAGTGTTGCATATCTGGATGTTTGCTTATTCAGGGCAGCTCTAGTGACTTGCCCACTGGCTTTTAGCAGAGCGGGAAAATCTCCCTTTTGAATATGCGTCTTGAACAGCTTCAGTTTGTTGACAAACGCAAACACACTTTGATATGAACGTAAGAGCCGCATGAAACCAGGCAAAGAGCCGCATGCGGCTCGGGAGCCGCGGGTTGGCCAGGCCTGGTCTATACTGTATAAGGTCCCACAGTTTACAGTGTCAGAGCAAAAACCAAGCCATGAGGTCAAAATAATTTTCCGTAGAGCTCCGAGACAGTATTGTTTCGAGGCACATATCTGGGGACTGAAGGTCTCTTCCTAGAGCTGGCCGCCTGGCCAAACTGAGCAATCGGGAGAGAAGGGCCTTGGTCAGGGAGGTGACCAAGAACCCGATGGTCACTCTGACAGAGCTCCAGAGTTCCTCCGTGGAGATGGGAGATTCTGTGGAGATGGGAGATTCAGACTGGGGCGAAGGTTCACCTTCCAACAGGACAATGGCCCTAAGCACACAGCCAAGACAACGCAGGTGTTGCATCAGGACAAATCTCTGAATGTCCTTGAGTGGCCCAGCCAGAGCCCAGACTTGAACCCGATCAAACATCTCTGGAGAGACCTGAAAATAGCAGTGCAGTGACGCTGCCCATCCAACCTGACAGAGCTTGAGAGGATCTGCAGAGAAGAATGAGAGAAACTCCCCAAATACAAGTGTGCCAAGCTTGTGGCGTCATATCCAAGGCTGTAATCACTGCCAAAGGTGCTTCCACATAGTATTGAGTAAAGGGTCTGAATACTTATGTAAATGTGATATTTCCGAAATTTCTAAAAACCTGTTTTGCGTTGTCATTATGGGGTATTGTGTGTAGATTGATGAGGGGAAAAAAACAATTTAATACATTTTAGAATAAGGCTCTAACATAACAAAATGTGTCTGAATACTTTCCGAATGCACTGTATATATGGACACACAATAAAACACGGTAGCGTACAAGAACCTGAGTTTTTTGAAGGTCATAGATGTCTGGACAACGCAAAGATACACACACCCACACCCGATCACTATATGGCTGCTGACCGACAGTGTATGTTTGCAAGACAAATTGCATTTCAAAGGGAAATAAAATTAGAATCTAATGTTTCATCTAATGTAATGTTTGGTCAGGTGGAGAGGCTGATTCAGGAGAAAGGCTGGGAGTTCATGTGGAATGAGAGACTGGGCTACATCCTCACCTGCCCCTCCAACCTGGGCACTGGGCTCCGCGCTGGCGTGCATGTCAACCTGCCCAAGCTCAGCAAGGTAACACACACTCCAATATCTAATCAGAGCACCAACAATTTTATCTTGTATTGAGTGATAACAAATTAAAAATGTTCTTACCAAGATACATTATCTTAATACATTGGCATATCATGTTGATTATTTTGACCTAAAAGGCTTGACACAAGTGGGGTAAGATAATTTATCTTGTTTCAATATATTTTTTCTTAATAAGACGTCTTACTAAGATAATATATCTTTGGCTTGCCCCTAAACCTTTATACCCTCTAACCAGCGACCAACAAGATCCCCACTTGCGAGTCATTTAAGCCCCATTTGTCTTCTGGAAATGATTCTCCCCTCACTAACCAGGTCCGTGATTGTAAGGGCACACCCTAGCAAAAAGTTCAGATCGTATCTCTTCATTTCGGACCGTTTTCCTACGTTTTGTGCCCCCATCAAAATCAAATCAAATTGTATTGGTTGCATAAACATATTTAGCAGATGTTATCGCGGGTGTAGCGAAATGCTTGTGTTTCTAGCTCCAACAGTGCAGTAATATCTAACAATACACAACAATAAACACAAATCTAAAAGTAAAATAATGGAATTAAGAAATATATAAATATTAGGACGAGCAAAGACAGAGTGGCATTGACTAAAACACAGTAGAATAGAATACAGTTTATACATATGAGATGAGTAAAGCAGTATGTAAACATTTTTAAAGTGACCAGTGTTCCATTTTTAAAGTGACCAGTGTTCCATTTTTAAAGTGACCAGTGTTCCATTTTTAAAGTGACCAGTGTTCCATTTTAAAGTGATTCCATGTCTATGTACATAGAGCAGCCGCCTCTAAGGTGCAGTGTTGAGTAACCGGGTAGTAGACAGCTAGTGACAGTGACTTACAGTTTTTTCTGATTGCTTAGGCACTATCTTTGAAACGATAGGTTATTTTAGCAAAACTCTACACACTAACCACAAAACCTTACAGCAAACCATCTCTTGCAAAAGCAAACATCTCTTTCAAAAGCAAACAATTCTTGCAAAACTCTTCAAACTCTTTTTAAAAATTGAGTTTTTGCGTCAATACATTACACACAAACCATAATTTGAATAAGCACACGAAGCACCAACTACGCACTGATAGTATAAATGAAAAACACTTGTGGCTTTTGCTTTTTCTGTGTGCAGGGCAGTTTGCAGTAAAGTTTTGTCATACATGTAGTAAACACACATACACACAGGTATCCAAATGTGTAAAGTATGGATGTGTATTCCTAACATAACACACTATCAATACAAATATCTAAATGTTCTAACACTCCTCAAACAACAAAAGTCACCTTCTTTGTGGGTCTGGCCAGAAGACTTCATCCACATCACATGTGATGTTGTCTTGAGCTAGGCAGCGTGAAAAGTAGCGCCTGCAGTGCCGTATCCAGGCCTGGCATGACCTCTGATCGGCTGGAGATCATACACCTTCCAACGCCATGCAGAGAAGAATTCTTGGGGGGAGATTGAGATTGAGTGAGATGAAAAGGGACCACAGCAGCCCGGTGGAAACTAACATTGTCCCAGATGATAACGTACCTGGGCTGTTCTGACCCCTGGTCATTAGGGATTAGTCTGTTGTGGAGGGTGTCCAGAAATATGATAATGTGTGCAGTGTTGTATGGGCCTAGGATTGCATGATGGTGAAGGACACCGTTTTGACTAATAGCCGCACACATCGTTATGTTGCCACCACGTTGTCCCGGGACGTTGATGATGGTGTCCCACGATATTTCTGCCGCGGACCCTTGTTTTTGCAAGGTTGAAACCGGCCTCGTCCATATATATTAGCTCATGATGCACTGCATCTGCTTCTAGCTCCGTGACTCTCTGAAAGAGACCAGACAAGACAATGTAGCACAGTACGAAAAGACAGGGATCAGTCAATATGATGTAGCACCATACACTTCCAGATCCAGTACCAATGATAGGACAGTATAGCTTACCTGCACATATTCATATCGCAGTTGTTTTACACGGTCTTTGGAAAGGGACTCTGTACAGCTGCTTCATCCTAATTCTATTGTGTTTCAGTAGACGAGACAGTGCAGAGAGACTCACTCTGTAGACGTTTTGGAATATGTTGTTATCTGCCATTATGTGGTCCTGGTTCTCTGAGTCTGATGCAGTTATTTGCAATGACCATATTTACAATGTGGGTCTCCTGCTCTGGGGTGAACAGTCGACCTCTTCCACCAGATACTGGTTTTCGTGCAGTTTTGTAAAAACATTTGAATGGTTTTAGTGATAGATCCTTCTCATTATGAAAGTACAGTACATATTATTGTACCAGTAAGACTACAGCACTTACAGTTACTTACCGGTTCTCATTTAGAAATATCCGGATGATACCTGCGACAGTATGGCAGATTTGGTTGAACCCATTACCCAGCCTCCCTCATGCTCATCCCATGGTTGACAACATTGTCAACCACAGTCGCTCTGATTTCATCAGTTATTGTGTTCCGGACTCCCCTTCCTCTCCCTCTTCCCCATACTCTCCTTCTCCCCCGTTCTACTTCACCTCTTCCTTCTCCTTCTCCTCCTCCTCCTCCTCCTCCTCTTACTTCTTCACCTCCTCGTCCTCCTCTAATTCTCACCCCTCTTACTCTCTGTCCAATATTGGCCTCCATTGTTGTCCAAACCAAATGTTTACCTGTGGCCTATTTATAGTGCTCAAGCTCTGATTTTGTGAGTGAACTCATGTGTGTAGTTTCTGTACCAGACAGTGATACAGCCCGACAGGATGCTCTCAATTGTGCGTCTGTAAAAGTTTGTGTCTGTTACCCCTCTGCAGGACCACCGCTTCGCTAAGATTCTGGACAACCTGCGTCTGCAGAAGAGGGGCACCGGAGGAGTGGACACTGCAGCCGTGGGCAGCACCTTTGACATCTCCAACCTGGACAGACTGGGACAGTCAGAGGTAATAGGGAATACATAGTGTAGGGTGAAGTTTCTATTAGACACTGATCTTGAGTCAGTTTGGAATTTCCCCCACTAATGGTTAATTGTTAGGATTGGGAAGGGGACTGATCCTAGATCTGTTCTAGGGGAAACTTCACCCCGCCCCAGTCTAAAATGGCGTACTCTCCACTCCTCTCCTTTACCTACGCCTACAATACAATGCATTACAATCCAAGGCAATGCAATAAAACTTATCCCAAATGAGGAAATTCACTTGGACTGAGATGGAGGACTTTCATCAATAGTCTAAGCTCCTTAGGAGCCAAGGGCTTAAGAAGGCAAGTCAAAGGGTTTCATTCAAAATCTGAGAAGACAGCTGAAAACAATACGGCGAAGAGTACCAAGTGCATTTGCTTTACAGCTCTGTGTAGTAAATGAGAGGATACGAGCGAGGAAGCCATTTTAGACTAGTGAGACGCGGCCATGGATTGTACTGGAAGGCTTGAACAATGTCCTTGAGGAGATAGACTGTCTTGCCTCTGTTTGTGTGTAGCCTCTTGAGTAACCCAGTCATGCTGTCATGCCTGTGTCTGCATGCGGGATGGTGACATAGATAAAGGAAGACAATGGGACTATTCTGTATTGTCTGTTGGTGGTGTGAGTCCTAGAGAGCCACAATGTGTGCAGAGTACCAGACACTTGTACAATCTATGCCAAGGGCATTGAAGCTGTCCTGGCGCCTCGTGGCGGCCCGACGCCCTATTAAGACACTTTGTGTTGGTGTTTCCTTTACTTTGGCAGTAGACCTGTAGCTGTAGATCCTCTACCAACACACACACACACACACACACACACACACACACACACACACACACACACACACACACACACCAATCAAGATGTGGTTGATTATTTGAATCAGGTATGGGAAAAAAGCCTACACACACTGCAGTTCTCCAGGACCAATCGGTGAGGAGTGCTAGGGCAAGTCCGGGAGTGAACGAATGAGAGACTGAGGGAACAAAAGGAGCAGAGGGTGAGAAACGAGGAGAGCAAGAGAGAGTGACAATTCTCAACCATCCACAATCTCTGTCAGCATGATTGAGAGGGATCAGTTTGAGCAGGGCTCAGAACACGAATAGCTAATCTGGATATCATTATGGGTAGTTATTTGGGATGCAAGCTGATTTGCCGATCAGTGATTCTGATCTCCAACACGCCCACTGTCTCTCTGTGTGATCAGGTCCAGCTAGTGCAGACGGTGGTGGACGGCGTCAACTACCTGATCGACTGCGAGAAGAAGCTGGAGAAGGGCCAGGACATCAAGATCCCCCCGCCGTTCAAGAAGTAGACCAACCAACCCCCCAAACCCAGATATACCTCGTCTTACCGACCTCTCTGTCTCATCCCCATCAGAGCCATAGGTCGCGTAGAGATTTAGTCCGACTCTGTTTGAGATGTCGATTTTAAATGGCACCAAATGTTCCAAGAACATTGCATTCTGGTAGGAATGGATATTTAGAATGTCCTAGTGCACACCTATGGCTTTAATCCCAATGCAACTATATGCAATAACCCCTTCTACTTAACAGCCCCCCAATCTGACACCTAAACCTGTTACATCTAAACTACAGCATGTCCTATACTCTATGTGTCCGATACTACTACTTTCTTGTATCCTCTCCTCTGTATCGGATGTGGACGAACACGGCTATATTCTATACTGGTACTGCTACAGTAGTACAATCCATCCATTTGTGGTAGTCTACACCCATAGTGTAACCATTTCGTGATAGACGACAACTTGAATGGACTTGAATGTAGCACAACAACCGCATTGGACTGAAAAGACTCAGGTTTCTTAGGGGTTTGTATGCTGAAGTTATAATAAGACACAGGTTAAACTAAGTCATATTAATGATAACTCATGCTAAAATACTGTGCTCAGTGCTTGATGATGTACTGTATGTATCAAGCAGCAATATCATTTCAACCCACCATTGAATGTAATTCTCTGACATATTCTATTAAAGAAACCCGCTACTTAGTACCTTTCCTCTCTCATTCGTCATGAATATTATAAACCTGTCACGTGCCTGTGTGTTGTTGACCCATAGACTTATATAATTGCGTTGAACTTGACCACGGTGTAACCTGTAACTGTTCAAAGCGTGTCTGTGTGTGTTTTCATCCCATCATGAAAGCAATGCTTTGAGTGACTTATTACGCTAGATGGGCGCCATGGTAACCAAGCTCTCAGTGCTTGATTGCGATCAGCTTGGTAGGGCTTGGTGTCATGTGACAATACTGATCCTCATAACACTGCACTGTGCTATAACCAACCACTGTACTGTACCAAGACTTATGGCCAAAGGGAGTTAGCATTTGATTGAATTACTGTAAATCACTGATTACTGTGAACAAACTATGTTTATTGTGTGTTTGTTTATTTTATTTATTAAGCACTTTTACACAACTTGTCATTGAACAAAGTGCTGTACAAACACATAAACAATCATGACAACATACATCATTAACACCACATAAAATATCAATAAAATAAAATAAACCCCTCAGTTTGATAAACCTACAAATGCAACTACTAAACCCCATCAAATGCTAGAGCTAGGAGGTAATATAGTAGTAGTATAGTAGTAGTAGTAGTAGTAGTAGTAGTAGTAGTAGTAGTAGTAGTAGTAATAATATTTAAATGCTAGAGCTAGGAGGTAATATAGTAGTAGTATAGTAGTAGTAGTAGTAGTAGTAGTAGTAGTAATATTTAAATGCTAGAGCTAGGAGGTATTCTTTATGCTTATGTTTAAAAACAGTAAATGTACGTTCCAATCTGATAAAAGGTGGTAGATCATTCCAGAGTTTAGGAGCTATCGCTACAAATGCTCGATCTCCACTTCTCCGCTTTGTTCTTGGAGTCGTTAAAACCAACTGGTCAGCTGACCTCAAGGACCGTTTTGGTTCGTATTTCTTAATAAGATTTACAAGGTACAATGGAGCCATACCATGCAGTGACTATGACTATGTGTAGCCAATATACCCATCTGTCATGCAGTTTAAGGTCATAATCTGAGAATGTGTAGCCAATACTTGTTCATTAAAGACTGGTAAAGAAATTATAACATGTTCTGATACTAGATGTTCTAACAACTGACTTCAGATCTGCCAGCCAGGCTATTTGACATTGTAACATAATATGTGCTAGAATACTAGGGGAGCAATTTGTCTTGTTCCTGATGCTGAACACTGACATTGCAACACCATCTGTGTTATTCAGAGCTGGAAATAAACCCTGAAGTGTTTGTATTACAAGGTTTTAGGAATCTCTCTGAACAGGGCCGGAGTGGGACACACTTTCATCCCGGGAGTTTCATGCCTCAGACCAGCCCACTTTAGTTCACAACCTATTAAACTGGAGATAAATATAATGATATCTTTACTATTGAAGTCTGCTATAGTGCACTATTCTCTACAACCTTGTTATTCCCAGTGTATTTTTCTTGATCATCATTTCTAATTTAGTGCAAATAAGTGTAGCTTCACGACTTCATTTTAGTTTATCCCACGAATGTCTGTCTGCCTGTCTGTCTGTGCGTCGCACGACCATGAACTATCGCGAGGCTAAGCGCCCGAGCTAGCGAACCTTGTACCGCACACCATGAGCTATCGCGAGGCTAAGCGTTCTGCGTATCTATCTATCTATCTATCTATCTATCTATCTATCTATCTATCTATCTATCTATCTATCTATCTATCTATCTATCTATCTATCTATCTATCTATCTATCTATCTATCTATCTATCTATCTATCTATCTATCTATCTATCTATCTATCTATCTAAAATAAAACATGGCCAACCCTGAAACATTGATATGAATTGAACTATTCTCTACCACCTCACAATGTGTTTTTGTAGATCATCTTTCCCTGTGCTTGAGTATAACATTAATGAATGCCTGAGCAGTGCACTGATTTTTGAAACTTAGTTTATTAACGTATCATTGTCAAAAGATATGCAAAAGTATTTCTCAGTGCACATTAGCATGAAAGCCTCCTGGGTTAAAGTGCACATGTCCAACCATCAAACATAAATATGATTACAGTATTCTCTACCACATCACAAAGTATGTTTATACAATATCAAAATCTATATTCAGTGCAAATGAGTGTTCACAACTAAAGATATCCAACCCTCAAACATGAATAAAAAATAAAATAAAAGTATTGCACTGTTCTCTGCAACTTTATTAAAACAGTATAACTTTCTAATGACGTCATAGTCTATTTTTCCCTCAGTGCATGAGTATAGCTTTAAGGAAACATGGCCAACCCTAAAACATTAATGAACGCCTGAGCAGTGCACTGGTCTCTGCAACTTTGTTTATTACCGTATCATTGTCCAAAGACATGATAATTTCTTTCTCAGTGCACATTAGCATGAAGGCCTCCAGGTGCTTCTGGGTTAAAGTGCTCCTGAGAAGCTTCTCTCACAGGCTACTTGTGTGATGGGCCGTGTTAATAGTAATTTGTAGGCCAGTCCAATCACATGGTAGGCATCAGTTAGGAGATTGTACTGAGAGAGGATGAGATGAACACAAATTACACCGTTTTTACAGGAAGAACAGGTTTTGCTCTCAGGTTCTACATCCTGCTGTTCCATGGAAGGATGCTCCTCACTTCCTCATGGCATCTCACTGGCTGTCCTGACAGTGTAACCCTCCAGAGGGGACATCTTTAGTCTGTCCCACTGGGATGCAAGGCTGAACAGCTCACCACATAATGTGCCAACCGTAGCTCTATTGTCAAACCTTAGCAGACATTTGCTTATTTCTTCAAGAGCTGAGTTGGGGAGCCCATTTTCCCTCACTTGAGCAAAGTTTCTAGAGTCCAAACAAAGTTTTGCATTAGCAGGAAACCTCCTATGAATACTGTCTATCACAGTGTCTACAATGACGTTGTGTACTTTGACCTTGAAGTCAGTATCAGGTGATGCTAGTTGCTCATCTTCTGCAAACTCTCCTGGCATTTTTTTCTTTTTCCTGACCCTTTTCTCAGTAAGGGCAGTCTGCACTACCAGCTCACAGTCTTCCTTCTCTTGCAGCTTTCCATTGGCCCACTTCACAAACTCATCAGCTGCTCTCTTAACTCCCTTAACACACTTCCTAAGACTGTCCTCTGTCCCCTCAACCAGACGTTGAGCTGTGAGAATATCCATTCCCTTTGTCTGTAAGAATTTTGAAAGAGGAGATGTATGCTCAAAAATGCGAAGGAAGATTTGAGCGGTGAGCACTGTCTCATACTTCAAAAGGGCTTCTATGAATCCCTTTGCTTCGGCCCTCAGTTGTCTTTAGTCTACGGTCTTCTAGAATGGTGTCTAAAGTCATAAGCACGTCAAAAAACAAGGCTTCCTGAGGATTCCCACACACTTTACTTAGAGCCTGATCCTTAGCCCACCACCTAGTTTCCCCTATTGGGCACAGTCGTCTGTGATGCTTGTCCTGACTCATCTCTTCCCACTTCTGCAAACGCTTGTATGACTCTCTTATGAACACTGCTATATCATTAAGCAGTGAAAACAGTGATGCACTTTTCACAACACTGCCAGTTGAGTCCGCCAGTACAAGATTCAGAAGATGGGCGTAACACCATATACTGTATGAATCTGAATAGGAGACTGCTCAGAGAGAAGTGTAGCGAACCCCCGATACTGTCCCTGCATATTAGCTGCACCATCCGTTGAGTTGCCCACACATGTGCCAATGTCTATATTGAAATTAAGTAATACTTTTTTCAGTTGCTCTGCAAAATACTGTCCTGTAGATGATTCACAGTCCACCATAGCAATAAATCTTTCATGAATGACATCTGTGACATATCTTGGTATGATAGAACACTGGTCCTTTGAGCTGATATCTTGGGTCGTATCTACTTGGACTGAAAACATGCCTGCCTAACTTCCTCTGCAATAGTGGTCTTTATCAGTTGGCTGATGACATCCACAACTTTGTTGATTGTGTCTTTTGACCTCTGCGCCAGTTTCATGGTGCTTCTTGCTATTCTCTATGCAACTGTTTACATGCTGTTGGAGGCAAACGTCATATTTGCTCAAGAGTAGAATCAATTCTAGGATGTTGCCATGATTTAACAGCAACGTTTTCCAAGCTATAAGCAGCCTCTGCTTTATCTCCGCTGTAGCTCAGGCCACATTTGCATATAACTTTAATGACATCCACTATGCGCTCCATCACTTGACGTTTCTTCTTCACTTGCTCGCTATGTAATGACATTTGGTTGCCAGTCAACAGGCTTTTCCACATCTGCCTTTTTTACATTTAGAAAGTAAGCATCTGCACTCTCTATGGACATTACTTTTTTCATGTTCCACTATCCTTTGGTGAATATGCTTTCATGCTGCCCTTAATGAAAGGGCTATCACTAACCAAAGGTGTAAATGCCAAACAGGCAGTACAGTATAGAGATTGGTTTTTTTTTCACAGTAAATCAACCACTTGCGGTTGGTTCCATCGTTGTTATTAAAAACTTTTGGTGTAGGAAGTCTTGGTGTTTGTTGAGGATGATAACAAAAAAAACATATCTATATCATGTGACTGAGGGCGAGCAAAGTAATGAAAAATATCAACAGCCTTATCTTCATGTGTCTGCTGCTGAGCTGTTGTTGCCTCGGTGATCAGTCCCTGAGTAGACTCTGCTCTCTCTTTTACACTTCCTTCAGGAGGCCCATGAGACTCATCTGTACCTGCTTTAAATTACAATAAAAAGCCATCATTAAGGCTTTAGCTAATTTAGCTAGTTTAACAATACAATGCAGACTTATTTTCCATGACGAAACATGCAGTCATATTTATTTCCCTTTCAATTGAGGTGTTTGTATTTGTTTACTATTCTGATATTGAACTAATATATGTTAGATTGTTCACACAATGTGGTACAACAGCTCTACCTGTGTTCCACAGCAGGGATCCGACATAACATTTTGCATTTAACAAAGCACTTATTAGTATCGTATATGTTATATGCTGTTGCCATAAGGCCACACAATTCCTTGACACTAAACTTGAATTGTGATTTATAGGCAAATATACACGTTATATTTTGTTTTGCACGCCTGGCAGCTTGGCAGTTGGTACTGTACTGTAGCATACATGTCTCATCGTCACCATCAATTTCTCTCTTAAGCTGCAAGCTTTTTTTTAATAAACATGTTGCTGAGTCATCTTGTAAAGGTTGTTTTTTTTTATTCTGGCTTTTTCAGCTCCCCCTTTTCTCTTTTTATTATCCATATTCTTGTCTTTTTCAGCTCGCTATTTCAGGCGGTTGGTCGGTCAGTACCAGGTCCACAGTAATTTGACCACCCTGTGGCGCATGCGTGGTCGCAGCTCGCGCTTGTTTGCGTCTGAATCGCATCATCTACCAAGAGTATCAGTAGCAGGGGGTTCGAGCGTGCGACACAGAGCAGCCCACGATCTGCAAGAGTAGCCTACAATAATCTATTTAAAAAATATATTGTGTTTGCCGACCCTGTCACCGGCCCAACAACCAGCCCGGCCCACCAGGAATGTTCCCGTTTCTCCTGATTAGCCACTCCGGGCCTGCCTCTCTATCCAACCAGTGAATTGGAGCGGCATGTGGTGTTACTGAAATCTGGGTTGATGACACCATAGCAAAACGTTTTGCAACGGGAACAACAATAGCGGTTCCTCCCGGTCTTTTTCCGTTTGGTGCCTACTGAACCCTGTGCAACACAGCCAAGCTACTTGACGCGCCCCAGCAATCTTTGCATTGCAGTGTGCAGATCTTGGTCCTCCTCCCAAATCTCACAGGGAGAAATGGTACGTTGCCATGGCAACCGGCTCAAGGAGAAACGGGAACTAGGAACTTCAAGGGGGGCTTTGTGTGTGCACAGCCAACAAATCCCCAAGCCTTCAGTGGAGCTGCAGGATGCACAGGCACAATGACAAGCCAGAAAGCACAGACTCATCATAGCACACAGAAGTCCTGTTTATATCTGGTGCTAACATTGTGCCCACATTTTTAGACCGGTGTAGAAAATTCTAATGATTTATTTGGATTATTTGGATTATCTTCCTGATCAGATTACAAAAACCACATGTTAATGCAAGATGTAACCAGGGACTGTAGGGGGAGGGCACCAGTCTTGTTTTTTTTTTTGCTCTTTCCATGACATAGACTGACCAGGTGAAAGCCATGATCCCTTATATATGTCACTTGTTAAATCCACTTCAATCAGTGTATATTAAGGGGAGGAGACAGGTTAATGAAGGATTTTTAAGCCTTGAGACAAAAGTAGTGCACTGAGCTTTACGCAGCATGTAAAGTGTTGGTCCCATGTTTCATGAACTGGAATAAAAGATCCCAAAAATGCTCCATACCAGTCACCCACTGAGCATGTTTGGGATGCTCTGGATCAACGTGTACGGCAACATGTTCCAGTTCCTGAAAATATCCAGCAACTTCGCACAGCCATTGAAGAGGAGGGGGACAGCATTCCACCGGCCATAATTGTCACGGTGCGCATTATATAAGGGACGGTAGACAGAGCGCTGGTGAAGAGTCATCCTTTTTATTTTCGGAGATGGACTCACGAAGCACGAAAATACAAAAGGAGAGAATAAACAAAACGATACTACAAACAAAACACGGTGACTTACTTTTGGTGGCTGCAGGCAGTGCAGACACACACAAACGAACAATGATCCACACACAGGTGGATTAGAGTGGAGCTTAAATACACTCCCCAATCAGAGACAACGCTAGACAGCTGTCTCTGATTGGGGATGATAATCTCCCTAATAAGTGTGTGAGGACTTGGTTGTGTGCCTCTCTCCTCCCCTAGGTGGGAGTAAGAGGCCTTACCACAACCAAGCCCTCACAGTACCCCCCCCCCTAAGGTGCGGACTCCCGATCGCACACAAACAATCCCCCCTCTCCAGAAAAAATGTCCAAAAAACTAGGGGGGACATGGCGGGGTACTGAGGTGGTTGCTGGTGGAGGCTCCGGTTCTGGTTCCGGGCATGGCACAGGCTGTGAGAGTAGCTTCCCTCCTACCTCTCCGTTGCACGCCCGGTCCAGTCCGGACCCCGGCGCAATGGTTCCCCCCTCAGTACTCCCGCCATCCACCAAGTCCTGTCTGGACCCTGGTGTGGGAGCCCTCGACCCTGGAGAGGGGCTGACAACCGGCCCCGGACTGGGCACCGATGGAGCGGACTGCTCCGGCACTGGAGCGACGCAGACGACCGGCCCCAGACTGGGCACCGGTGGAGCGGACTGCTCCATCACTGGAGCGACGGCGACGACCGGCCCCGGACTGGGCACCGGTGGAGCGGACTGCTCCGGCACTGGAGCGACGCAGATGACCGGCCCCGGACTGGGCACCGGTGGAGCGGACCGCTCTGGCGCTGTAACAGCGCAGACTGCTGGACCCGGATGTGGCTCTGGTAGAGGTTCAGGGCTGCTCACCTTTACCTGAGGTCCCGGGCTGCTGACCTTCCCCGGAGATCTCGGGCTGCTGACCTTCCCCGGAGGTCTCGGGCTGCTGACCTTCCCCAGAGGTCTCGGGCTGCTGACCTTCCCCAGAGGTCTCGGGCTGCTGACCTTCCCCAGAGGTCTCGGGCTGCTGACCTTCACCGGGGGTCTCGGGCTGCTGACCTTCACCGGGGGTCTCGGGCTGCTGACCTTCGCCGGGGGTTTTGGGCTGCTGACCTTCACCGGAGGCCTCGGGCTGCTGACCTTCACAGGAGGCCTCGGGCTGCTGACCTTCACAGGAGGCCTCGGGCTGCTGACCTTCACAGGAGGCCTCGGGCTGCTGACCTTCTCCGGAGGCCTCGGGCTGCTGACCTTCTCCGGAGGTCTCGGGCTGCTGACCCTCTCCGGAGGTCTCGGGCAGCTGACCTTCACAGGAGGCCTCGGGCTGCTGACCTTCACAGGAGGCCTCGGGCTGCTGACCTTCACAGGAGGCCTCGGGCTGCTGACCTTCTCCGGAGGTCTCGGGCTGCTGACCTTCTCCGGAGGTCTCGGGCTGCTGACCCTCTCCGGAGGTCTCGGGCAGCTGACCTTCACAGGAGGCCTCGGGCTGCTGACCTTCACAGGAGGCCTCGGGCTGCTGACCTTCACAGGAGGCCTCGGGCTGCTGACCTTCACAGGAGGCCTCGGGCTGCTGACCTTCTCCGGAGGCCTCGGGCTGCTGACCTTCTCCGGAGGCCTCGGGCTGCTGACCTTCTCCGGAGGTCTCGGACAGCTGACCTTCACCGGAGACCTTGGGTTGGACGCCGTGCCCACCCTGGGCACCGACGGAGAGGTGGTTTTCAGCCCTGCCGTAGGTCTGGCTGTCTGTCCCAGACTGGGCACCGACACGCTATGGAGCTCCTGCTCCACAGCGGGACTGAACGTCGTGCCCACCCTGGGCACCGACGCAGAGGTGGTTTCCAGCCCTGTGGTTGGGCTGGCTGTCGGCCCCAGACTGGGCACCGACACGCTATGGAGCTCCTGCTCCACAGCGGGACTGAACGTCGTGCCCACCCTGGGCACCGACGCAGAGATGGTCTCCAGCCCTGTGGTGGGGCTGGCTGTCGGCCCCAGACTGGGCACCGACGCGCTATGGAGCTCCTGCTCCACAGCGGGACTGAACGTCGTGCCCACCCTGGGCACCGACGCAGAGATGGTTTCCAGCCCTCTGGTGGGGCTGGCTGTCGGCCCCAGACTGGGCACCGACACGCTATGGAGCTCCTGCTCCACAGCGGGGCTGAACGTCGTGCCCACCCTGGGCACCGACGCAGAGAGGGTTTCCAGCCCTGTGGTTGGGCTGGCAGTCGGCCCCAGACTGGGCACCGACACGCTATGGAGCTCCTGCTCCACAGCGGGGCTGAACGTCGTGCCCACCCTGGGCACCGACGCAGAGATGGTCTCCAACCACAGAGCTGCGCTGTCGACCCTCGCTGTAGGCTCCGTGTGAGGAATGGGTGAGCACACCACTGGTCTGCTGCGAGGCGCAGGCACGGGCCGTACCGGGCTGGGGAAACGCACCGTTGGGTTGGTGCGTTTAGCTGGCACGGGTCGCACCGGGCTGGAGACACGCACCATAGGGCTGGTGCGTGGAGCAGGCGCGGGCCGTACCGGGCTGGGGAAACGCACCGTCGGGCTAGTGCGTTTAGCTGGCACGGGTCGCACCGGGCTGGAGACACGCACCGTAGGGCTGGTGCGCGGAGCAGGCGCGGGCCGTACCGGGCTGGGGAAACGCACCGTTGGATTGGTGCGTTTAGCTGGTACGGGTCGCACCGGGCTAATGTTGCGCACCGATGGTTTGGTGCGCTGAGTCGGTCTCCTCTTCCTCCGACTCTGGACCGGCGCTGGAGGCACCGGACTGGGAACTGGCGCTGGAGCACGACTGTCCCTGTCGTGCCTACTCCACCGCCAATCCCCATCCTGTGAGGGTTCCTCCGGGAACCCCCACGAGTGAGGGAACAGAAGCACATCGTCGTCGTCTTCCTCCGACTCCTCTCTGTACTCCTGCTCCCACGGCTGTAGGGGCTCCTCCTGGAACCCCCACGAGTGCAGTGGTCGGGGCTCTTCTCCCTCGATCCCCGACCACCCCCATAGCCCCCCCCCAAAATCAGTTTGGGGGTTTTTCTGGGCTCCAGGCTGGTCCTCAACTTTCGCCCGGTGACGTGTCCTCCGTCTCCGGCGCCTCTGCTGATCCGGACCCCAGCCTTCCTCCACCGAACGATAATACGAGTGTTCCTCCTCTGTAATTTTTCCCATACCGAGGAGGATATCTCCTAAAGTTATTCCCCGTTGCGTCCCAGGGTGGTGGATCATTCTGTCACGGTGCGCATTATATAAGGGACGGTAGACAGAGCGCTGGTGAAGAGTCATCCTTTTTATTTTCGGAGATGGACTCACGAAGCACGAAAATACAAAAGGAGAGAATAAACAAAACGATACTACAAACAAAACACGGTGACTTACTTTTGGTGGCTGCAGGCAGTGCAGACACACACAAACAAACAATGATCCACACACAGGTGGATTAGAGTGGAGACAGCGCTAGACAGCTGTCTCTGATTGGGGATGATAATCTCCCTAATAAGTGTGTGAGGACTTGGTTGTGTGCCTCTCTCCTCCCCTAGGTGGGAGTAAGAGGCCTTACCACAACCAAGCCCTCACAATAATCAACAGCCTGATCAACTCTGTGCAAAATGAGATGTGTCGCGCTGCATGAGGCAAAAGGTGGTCATGCCAATATTGACTGGTTTTCTGATCTACGTCCCTACCTTTTTTTTAAGGTATCGGTGACCAACAGAGGCATATCTGTATTCCCAGTCATGTGAAATCCATAGATTAGGGCCTTCCTTATATGAACTGTAACTCAGTAAAATCTTAAAATTGTTGCATGTTGAGTTTATATTTTTGTTCAGTGTACAAAGCTGAGTCCATCATAACATAATTCTGAAGGCAATCATTCTTGCACCATGCAATCAATTATCAGTTCTAAACACTTTTTTGTCTATTCTGCCTTCAGAATTATCTATTTTTCCTTCGCGCATATATGACAGACGGTTGTTGGTTGGAGCAAGTAAGTCTCCGGAGTTACCGGAGGAGTGCATATTAATCCTGCTGTAGGATTTATTTATTTACCTCGTCAGTAAAAATTGTTGTTCCAAAAGAACAAATCGTTTGCGAACTGCACATCACTACTGCACACCAGCATAACCAGCTAGAGATAGATAGATAGATAGATAGATAGATAGACAGACAGACAGACAGACAGACAGACAGACAGACAGACAGACAGACAGACAGACAGACAGACAGACAGACAGACAGACAGACAGACAGACAGACAGACAGACAGACAGATAGAGAGAGACCTGGCCTCAGTCAGTCCGTTACAATAGCCCATCTCAAACTGAGTTAGGGATGTTATGACCCGCCTTAAACTGGGTTAGGGATGTTATGGTCCATCTCAACCTGGGTTAGGGATGTTATGGCCCTTCTCAAACTGGGTTAGGGATGTTATGGCCCGTCTCTAACTGGGTTAGGGATGTTATGGCCCATCTCAACCTGGGTTAGGGATGTTATGGCCCATCTCAACCTGGGTTAGGGATGTTATGGCCCATCTCTAACTGGGTTAGCGATGTTATGGCCCGTCTCAAACTGGGTTAGGGATGTTATGGTCCATCTCAAACTGGGTTAGGGATGTTATGGCACATCTCAAACTGAGTTAGGGATGTTATGGTCCATCTCAAACTGGGTTAGCGATGTTATGGCCCGTCTCTAACTGGGTTAGGGATGTTATGGTCCATCTCTAACTGGGTTAGGGATGTTATGGCCCGTCTCTAACTGGGTTAGGGATGTTATGGCCCATCTCTAACTGGGTTAGGGATGTTATGGTCCATCTCTAACTGGGTTAGGGATGTTATGGCCCGTCTCTAACTGAGAAGGTAAAATATTACACCCATGGCTCCTCTCAAAAGTTTTATAAGGTCTGGCAGCCATTTCTCGGCTACTTTGAGAGTAACCTCTGCGCTGAGAACTTAATGTAGCCTTCTTTGATAAAAAACAAATGTTATTGTCCAACAGCTATTGCATAAGATAATACCAATGTAACCTTGTTTGTTGCACATGTCTAAAAATGTAACGGGTATTTTGTTTTTGTACTTGTTGCTGTATTTAATGTTTTGTTACTGTCGATAATGTTCTGTCTTTATGTCAAAAAATGACTATTTGTCATTTTAAAGTGTTTCTTCATGGTTGCAAAAGCGAGGGATGCAAATGCCACCCCATTTCAAGAATGACCCGGATATTAAATATCCCTATAGCTACATTTTAGGGGCAAAGCTGGGTAGTCATTGAAAACTGTTCAATGAGAAAGTAAAGATATGATTCACCCTGACAACAAATGTTTTATTTACCAGATAGGCCTATCTAAGACTGCAGGAATATTCTTCAGGAAAACTGTGGCGGATAATGCTACATGGCCTCCCAGTGGGCTCACTGACACTGTATAAGAGCGCCCCCTATCATATATTGGGTGGAACTGTGAGACCCTTCAAGTTGACTACTACTAGGAATAAATATATTGGACCTCATTGCCTTAGCCTGGCATCAAAACTGAGGTGAAGGTAAACAATGTTGAGCGCAGCATTCAGTGTGGTTTAAACATGCTATCGCAGGCTCTCTCTCTCATATCCACATCATCTTTATTTCTCAAGGGTAAACTAAATGACTAATTGAACATGGACACTAACAATACCGGGAAGAAAAAAAGATGTTTTATTTTCTTCAAAATATGGTGGATCTTCTGAATAGACGTCGACGTGGGGTCCTATGAGTCCTGGGATCCTAGGAGTCGTGCAGGTTTAGCAAAGCCTGGACTGTGTCAAAGAAGAGAGAGAGAGAGAGAGAGACAGAGAAACATTTTGACTCAAACATACTGTAGGTCTACTGTGTCTTTTAATATTTATGTACTTTACAATGAGGTTATAAAATGAGACGTACTTATTACATGATTAAGGCACCTGACACAAACACAAGGCACCTATTCAGAAGGGAGATGTTGTCACAATAGTTCAGACGTACAGGGCGTTCGGAAAGTATTCAGACCCCTTGACTTTTTCCACATTTTGTTACGTTACAGCCTTATTCCCCTCATCAATCTACACACAATTCCCCATAATGACAAAGCAAAAACAGGTTTTTAGATTTTTTTGCAAATGTATTACAAATAAAAAACAGAAATACCCTGATTTACATAACTATTTAGACGTTTTGCTATGAGACTCTATATGGTCATGTGGTCAGGTGCCACAGAAAATTGCAATTGGCTCAGAACACGGCAGCATGGATGTACACAGAGAGCTAATATGAATAATATGCATGTCAATCTCTCCTGCTCAAAGTGGAGAGACTGACTTCATCACTACTTGTTTTTATGAGAGGTATTGACATGTTGAATGCACCGAGCTGTCTGTTTGAACTGCTGGCGCACAGCTCGGACACCCATGCATACCCCACAAGACATGCCACAAGAGGTCCCTTCACAGTCCCCAAGTCCAGAACAGAATATGGGAGGTGCACAGTACTACATAGAGCCATGACTACATGGAACTCTATTCCACATCAAGTAACTGATGCAAGCAGTAAAATGTTATTCATAAAACAGATAAAAATACACCTTATGGAACAGTGAGGACTGTGAAGCAACACATACATAATCACAGACACATGCATATACACACACACGCACACGAGAACATGCACACTATACACACACGTACACATTGATGTTGTACTGTAGATATGTGGTAGTGGTGGAGTAGGTAGTGGTGGAGTAGGTAGTGGTGGAGTAGGGGCCAGAGGGCACAATCTGTGGATGTATTGTTATATATTTAAAATTGTATTAACTGCCTTAATTTTGCTGGACTCCAGGAAGAGTAGCTGCTGCCTTGGATCCATAATAAATACAAATACAAAATTGATTGGCCTAGCCAGAGCCCAGACTTGAACCCAATCGAACATCTCTGGAGAGACCTGAAAGTAGCTGTGCAGCGACGCTCCCCATCCAACCTGACAGAGCTTGAGAGGATCCCATCTCATCTCCTTCATCTGCCACCTCTAGCCTATTTCTGGGCCCTCTTTTCTTTCAGTGTTAAAGTTAATTTCTTGCAATTCTACACATTTTGCCATGGGGTATAGAGAAATCTAATTTCCTGAAATTCTACACATCTTGCCATGACTTATGCCATGTTCACATGATATCTGTGTGAGAGTGACTATCAAAATCAAATGGGGGCCCCCTAGCGGCCACAGGGCCTTGCGCGTACTCTGCGTATAGGAAAAGGCGTCTCTGTCCACACTGATCAGTGCAGATGAATGAAAGGAGACAAGGATATTAAGGAATACACTTATGCCTATTGAGATGCAGCCCTAACCAGACCCCAGTCTCTTCCCTATCTAAATACAGTCTGGTAGGGGACTAATACTACGCTGTGTGATTCCTTACCTGCTACATTCTGCAGTCTCTTCCTCTCATCCAGGTTGTGCTGCAGCATCTCCAGCAGCTCAAAGTACCTGAAAAGGGAGTCTCGGGGCCAGGTGACCTTCTCGTCCTCCTCCTGCTCCTGCATCACCTTCATGTTCTCCTCCACGTACGACTCCCAGTCTAACAGACAGGGGAATGGGAGGAAACCAGTTCATTAGGGCATGAAACAGAAAATGATGTAAATAAGTCCAGGTAGACCCTCTCTGTTTCAGTTTGTTTTATGTTTGGTGCCTGATGATGACCCAGATGGTTCAGACTACTATTTTAGAGTGCATCATAGTAAAGAGATCTCAGTGTCCAGGGCATGTTGGTATGTTCACTGTAATTCTTAAGAGTTGATGTACTGTATCAAATATCATTGCACACTCCAAATGTACCTATGATTTATTGGGCATCACCAACATTTTGGCTCCATTTAATTAAATGTAACCATGTGTGAACTTTTAGGAAACGTTCTGTTAAAGAAATGAAATCACGTTTTTTTTTGTCAAGTTCCTTAAATGTGCTGAGAATGTTACAACTATCCTGCACCATTCACAGAAAGTTTGTGGGAAGGTTGTACGCAAAATAACCATATGACAACCACGCTCTCACCAAGCTCTATGTCAGGCTCTGGCCATAGAGAAGCTTTGCTTCTCTATATTTCTATGGTCAGAGTCTAGTCGTTCTACTTCTGTGTGGTGTTGTGTGTGTGGGATCCCTAATTAGAGGCAGCTGCATTGCATTACCTCTAATTAGGGATCCTACTTATATGTGTGTGTTCCACTCCCATGGCGTGGTTCATTGTCTATTGTACCGTGTCGTAAGTACGTGTGTGTGTCCTTTTCAGTTATATATTGCATTGTTATTTTGTATAATTCCCATCAAGTATAGTTTATTCTAATAAATGATGTCGAACTATCGCTACGCTGCGCCTTGGTCTACTCAATACACACCCGAACGTGACACTCTAAGAAATGTATGGTTCTTAGAATGTTCTTTGTTTTGTGACAAAGGAAATAGTCCCTATCCAATTTACTGTATGATGAGTATATTAGTGTCGCAATGGTGGTGCACTTTGTGGTTGAAAAGAACCCACCTTTTTCTGGAATAGTAGATCTTGTAAACTTAAGTAGATCCTCAGCGGAAAATGACTCTTCACCGCCCTCTGCCACTGTGCTCATCCTAAATGCATATGAATATATTAGACCTAACTTGAACTTTTTTTAAATTCATGAATTAAATTGTGTCGACATCAAATAATTGAATACATTTTACGATATGACAGGGACGAGAACGTACATCAAAGGTTAGAAGAAAACGGTCTTACCCGGCAAATTTCGAATGACTTATCCTCCTACAAAAAGAAAAGCAAAAACATGCATTTTTCAAGGTGTTTGTCAAAAGACATTTCAATGACATCAACACATTCTATCTAAAGGTAATATATTGCTTAGTTTATTCCACTATAACATATATATATATATCTCACATATTGGCCCAGAAAGTCGTGTGGAACATCAACATCAAAGACGTTCTATCTTGAAAAAGATACTGCTGTTTTATTTCTTTACTGTAAAGCTACATCTTATTAGCCGATCACACCGGTCTGACGAATCCAATAGAACATCTCCACTCTCACCTGTTTATGATCTCAGCTTTAAAGAGATCAGCTTTGGCCTGGATCTCAATCTGCTGTACCTCTTTAGAGAGGTCACTCCGGATGGCCTGGAAGTTATTCACTGGACGGACAAAAAGGAAACAGACAATTAGGTAAAACAACTGAGCAATAGCAACCCTAGCATACCACATAGACTGCATGCCCCGTAGTATTTATGTAGTATGGACATTGGAACAGTATGATATAAAACCGTTTTATATCAAACTGGCCCTCAAAGTTAGAAAACGTATTTAATTTCCATTTTAATGTGAAATATATAGATAAAAGTTAATGGCCCACAAACAGTCAAGTTTGAGAATATTACAAAATAAGATAAAATAGCAAAATGTATTCTCTTTATCAAAGCATTACGGGGAAGTACCTACCCATAATACCCACAAAGATATTGCGGAATACGAAGGAGCCTATGAGGAGCCAGAGGATGATGTACAGGCCACAGGTGGCTTTGTCCAGTTCTGGAACTTTACGGGTGTCGGCAAGCAGAGCGTACCAATGATCCATGGTGAAGAGGATGAAAAGGGTGATGAAGGAGTTGTAGATATCTCTGGGAGAAGATGAAAGTTCATGAAAATGTGTCAAAAAACCTTAAAAGATGTAACACGACCGTAGGTTTTGTTCCTTAGCGGAAATAGATTCTGACTGGTTGGACTCTAACCTTACCTGTAATGTAATATCAAGAGTTTGCATACCTACCCTTGAAGGCCTCTTAAAATGTGTGAGATTCATGAAAATGTAATGTTTCTTAACTGTTGTATCACATTAATATCTTATTATAACTGAGAATGAGAGAAATACTCTCCAAATAAATATTTAATAGTAAGAGAAAATCACACACTTAAAGTTCATATTGTAGACCAGGCCCTCGACGTTGGAGCGAGTGTAACTCTCGAACAGGATAACTCCAACCACAGCGAAGATATAAGCAAACACTAGCAGCAGTAAGAAGATGAAGGTCATAGCCTGTAAACACACAGAGATAGTTTGCCATCCTTCAGTAGAATGGAATACAGTAGAGACACTTCATAACTGGGACCATTTATATGTTCCACGAGGTCACAAAAGGAGATCACACATGTATACGGGTAGGACTAATCAAATCAAATGTCTCACATGCGCCGAATACAACTGTTACAGACTTCACAGTGAAACACTTGCTTACGAACCTTCCCAAATGATGCAGAGTTTAAAAAAAAATTATAATACAAAATACAATTTTAACTAGCACAAGGAATAAAATGAAATAACACACGAAAGGAGCTACAGTTGAAGTCAGAAGTTTACATACACCTTAGCCAAATACATTTAAACTCAGTTTTTCACAATTCCTGACATTTTATCCTAGTAAAAATTCCCTGTCTTAGGTCAGTTAGGATCACCACTTTATTTTAAGAGAATGTGAAATGTCAGAATGAATTATTTATTTCAGTTTTATTTCTTTCATCACATTCCCAGTGGGTCAGAAGTTTGCATACACTCAATTAGTATTTGGTAGCATTGCCTTTAAATTGTTTAACTTGGGTCAAACATTTCTGGTAGCCTTCCACAAGCTTCCCACAATAAGTTGGGTGAATTTTGTCCCATTCCTCCTGACAGAACTGGTGTAACTGAGTCAGGTTTGTAGGCCTCTGATTTTCCAGTTCTGCCCACAAATGTTCTATAGGATTGAGGTCAGGGCTTTGTGATGGCCACTCCAATACCTTGACTTTGCTGTCCTTAAGCTATTTTGCCACAACTTTGGAAGTATGCTTTGGAAGATCCATTTGCGACCAAGCTTTAACTTCCTTACTGATGTCTAGAGATGTTGCTTCAATATATCCACATAATTTTCCTTCCTCATGATGCCATCTATTTTGTGAAGTGCACCAGTCCCTCCTGCAGCAAAGCACCCCCAAAACATGATGCTGCCACCCCCGTGCTTCACGGTTGGGATGGTGTTCTTCGGCTTGCAAGCCTCCCACTTTTTCCTCCAAACATAACGATGGTCATTATGGCCAAACAGTTCTATTTTTGTTTCATCAGACCAGAGGACATTTCTCCGTAATATACGATCTTTGTCCCCATGTGCAGTTGCAAACCGTAGTCTGACTCTGCGGTTTTGGAGCAATTGCTTCTTCCTTGCTGAGCGGCCTTTGAGGTTATGTCGATATAGGACTCGTTTTACTGTGGAAATAGATACTTTTGTACCTGTTTCCTCCAGCATCTTCACAAGGTCCATTGATGTTGTTCTGGGATTGATTTGCACTTCTCGCACCAAAGTACGCTCATCTCTAGGAGACAGAGCGGTATGACGGCTGCGTGGTCCGATGGTGTTTATACTTGCGTACTATTGTTTGTACAGATGAACGTGGTACCTTCAGGCGTTTGTAAATTGCTCCCAAGGATGAACCAGAAAGGACCTTCCCCAAACTGTTGTCACAAAGTTGGAAGCACAGAATTGTCTAGAATGTCATTGTATGCTGTAGTGTTAAGATTTCCCTTCATTGGAACTAAGGGTCCTAGCCCGAACCATGAAAAACAGCCCCAGACCATTATTCCTCCTCCACCAAACCTTACAGTTGGCACTATGTATTGGGGCAGGTAGCGCTCTCCTGGCATCCGCCAAACCCAGATTGGTTCTTCGGACTGCCAGATGGTGAAGCGTGATTCATCACTCCAGAGAACGCATGTCCACTGCTCCAGAGTCCAATGGCGGCTATATTTATAACAGCACTTACAGTTGACCGGTGCAGCTCTAGCAGGGCAGAAATTTTACGAACTGACTTGTTGGAAAGGTGGCATCCTATGATGGTGCCACGTTGAAAGTCACTGAGAACTTCAGTAAGGCCATTCTACTGCCAATGTTTGTCTATAGAAATTGCATGGGTGTCAGCAACGTGTGTAACTGAAATCCAATAATTTCAAGGGGTGTCCACATACTTTTGTATATATAGTGCACGAAGGCAGGGTAAAGTGACTAGGCATCCAGATATATAATAATACGAGTAAAATAAAGAACAGAGTAGAAGCAGCAAATGATGAGTGTAAAGGTCTGTGAGTGTGCATGTATGTGTGTTTGTGTAGTGTTGGCATACGTGTGTGTGTGTGTGTGTGTTCGTATGTAGTGTATGTGAATGTGTGAGGGTCTTGTGTGGGAGTGACAGTGTAGTGTGTGTGAGTGAGTGTGTGTGTATATGGTATGTACAGTGCATTTGGAAAGTATTCAGACCCATTTACTTTTTCCACATTTTGTTACGTTACAGCCTTATTCAATGTATAAAATGTATTAAATACATTTTATTCCTCATCAATCTACACACAATACCACAAAGTGAAAAAGCAAAAACAGTTTTTTTTTACAAATTAAACAAAATGTTTACAAATTAAACAAAATTTACATAAGATCAGGTGCATCCTGTTTCCACTGATCATCCTTGAGATGTTTCTACAACTTCATTGGAGTCCACCTGTGGTAAATTCAATTGATTGGACATGATTTGGAAAGGCACACACCTGTCTGTATAAGGGGCCACAGTTGACAGGGAATATCAGAGCAAAAACCAAGCCATGAGGTTGAAGGAATTGTCCGTAGATCTCCAAGACAGGATTGTGTCGAGGCACAGGTCTGGGGAAGGGTACCAAAACATTTCTGCAGCATTGAAGGTCCCCAAGAACACAGTGGCCTCCATCATTCGTCAATGGAAGACTCTTCCTAAAGCTGGCCGCCCGGCCAAACTGAGCAATCGGGGGACAAGGGCCTTGGTCAGGGAGGTGACCAAGAACCCGATGGTCACTTTGACAGAGCTCCAGAGTTCCTCTGTGGAGATGGGAGAACCTTCCAGAAGGACAACAATCTCTGCAGCACTCCACCAATAAGGCCTTTATGGTAGAGTGGCCAGACGGAAGCCACTCCTCAGTAAAAGACAGCCCGTGTGGAGTTCACCAAAGGGCACCTAAAGGACTCTCAGACCATGAGAAACAAGATTCTCTGGTCTGATGAAACCAAGATTGAACTCTTTGGCCTGAATGCCAAGCGTCACGTCTGGAGGAAACCTGGCACCATCCCTACGTGTGCTGTGGGGATGTCTTTCAGCGGCAGGGACTGGGAGACTAGTCAGTATCGAGGGAAAGTTGACTGGAGGAAAGTACAGAGAGATACTTGATGAAAACCTGCTCCAGAGTGCTCAGGACCTCAGATTGGGACGAAGGTTCACCTTCCAACAGAACAACGTGGAATGTCCTTGAGTGACTTTTTCAAAACAAAAATGCATGCCATCTATAGCAAGTGCCAAACACTGGCCGCGCATTTTGCAAGATAATTTAAAAGTAAATGCTACAGCCTTGGTATAAACTCCTGCCTTGGTATAAACTCTGAGATTACAGGCCATGATGTCGCGCTCTTATCACTACTACTATTTACTTTCGAGCATGCTTGGGTATTGAATGAGCGATGGATAAATGTTAGCCTAATGTGTTGTGTAGAGGAAATAAACCAGTCATGTCAGAAAAGGAGAGACGTTAGTTTTATCACACCCACTGTATTGGTGTCAGCATTTAGTAAAAGTAAAAGAAACATATTAGGCTACATCCTGCTATGCGATCTCCTTACAGCAAAATGCAAATGTTTTTATCATTAGGCCTACTATGTTTTATATTTCCCAACTTCCCAACCAATGCTGACACCAATACAGTGGATGTGTAAAACGGTTGGATCCGTACAAATAGAATAATATGAAATACTGTATTTCTACGGTTGGTTGCATACCTTGAAAGCTTTGGAGATGGCCAACACGATAAGGCGGATCTGCCTGAACTTGGAGATAATTTTCAGGGAGCGGAGGATACGGAACTTCTTCAGTAGTGCCACAATCTCCAAGTCGTCAGTGTCAACCCCTTTGAAGACCTTCACGATCTCTGGTATAACAGACTGGGGGAGGAGAGAGGTAACTTGAGTAGTGTAAGTGGGATTTGGGCTTAATGTCATTCAAACAGTTAATCTGTATCCGCCAATGCATGTCGTCTTCAGGTATTTCTAAATTGCAAAACCTATGTATGTACAGTGTCTTCAGAAAGTATTCATATCCCTTGACGGATTCCATATTTTGTTGTGTTACAGCCTGAATTCAACATTGATTAAATATATTTTTTCTCACCCACCAACACATACCCCATAATGACAGTGAACAAATATATATTTTTGAAATTGTTGCACATTTATTGAAAATGAAATACAGAAATATCTCATTTACATACGTACTCACAACCCTGAGTCAATACATGTTAGAATTACCTTTCTGGGTAAGTCTGTAAAAGCTTTGCGCACCTATATTGTACAATAAAAAATTATTTAAGCTCTGTCAAGTTGGTTGTTGATCATTGCTAGAAAGCCATTTTCAAGTCAAGCCAGTTTACAACTGTAACTCTGCCACGCAGGAACATTAGCTGCAACTCCAATGTATAGATTTCGCCTTGTGTTTTAGGTTATTGTCCTGTTGAATTGTCCTGCTGAAAGGTAAATTAATCTTCCAGTGTCTGTTGGAAAGCAGACTGGACCTGGTTTTCCTCTAGGATTTTGCCTGTGCTCAGCTCCATTCCGTTTATTTTTTATCCTGAAAAACCCCAGTCCTTAATGATTACAAGCATACCCATAACATGATGCAGCCACCACTATGCTTGAAAATATGGTGAGTGGTGTGTTATATTGGATTTGCCCCAAACATAACGCTTTGTATTCAGGACAAAAAGTCAATTGCTTTTCCACTATTTTTACATTATTACTTTAGTGCCTTGTTGCAAACAGGATGCATGTTTTGGAATATTTTTCATTCTGTACAGCCTTCCTTCTTTTCACTCTGTCAATTAGGTTAGTATTGTGGAGAAACTACAATGTTGTTGATCCATCCTCAGTTTTCTCCGATCACAGCCATTGCACTCTGTAACTATTTTAAAGTCACCATTGGTCTCATAGTGAAATCCCAGAGCAGTTTAATTATTACCCATCTATCAATAGGTGCAATTCTTTGCGAGGCATTGGAAAAACTCACTGGTATTTGTTGTTGAATCTGTGTTTAGAATTCACTGCTCTACTGAGGGACCTTACAGATAATTGTATGTGTTGGGTACAGAGATGAGTTAGTCATGAAAAAATCATGTTATTGCATACAAAGTGAGTCCATGCAACCCATTATGTGACTTGTTAAGCACATTGTTACTCCTGAACTTATTTAGGCTTGCCATAACAAAGGGGTTGAATACTTAATGACTCAAGACATTTCAGCTTCATTTATTATTAATTTGTAAAAATGTCTAAAAACATTATTCTATTTTTGACATGATGGGGTATTGTGTGTAGGCACAAAATCTAAATTTAATCCATTTAAAAATCAGGCTGTAACACAACAAAATGTGGAAAATGTCAAGGGATTTGAATACTTTCTGAATGTACATTTGAAGTCGGAAGTTTACATACACTTAGGTTGAAGTCATAAAAACTCATTTTCAAACCACTACACAGATTTCATGTTAACAAACTATAGTTTTGGCAAGTCGGTTAGGACATCTACTTTGTGCATGACACAAGTAATTCTTCCAACAATTGTTTACAGACAGATTATTTCACTTATAATTCACCATATCGCAATTGCAGTGGGTCAGAAGTGGACATACACTAAGTTGACTGTGCCTTTAAACAGCTTGGAAAATGTCATGGCTTTAGAAGCTTCTGATAGGCACATTTACATAATTTGAGTCAATTGGAGGTGTACCGGTGGATGTATTTCAAGGCCTACCTTCAAACTCAGTGCCTCTTTGCTCGACATCATGGGAAAATCAAAAGAGAGCAATTTCCAAATGCCTGAATTTCCAAACAATAGTACGCAAGTATAAACACCATGGGACCACGCAGCCGTCATATCGCTCAGGAAGGAGACGCGTTCTGTCTCCTAGAGATTAACGTACTTTGGTGCGAAAAGTGCAAATCAATCCCAGAACAACAGCAAAGGACCTTGTGAAGATGCTGGAGTAAACAGGTACAAAAGTATCTATATCCACAGTAAAACGAGTCCTATATCGACATAACCTGAAAGGCCGCTCAGCAAGGAAGAAGCCACTGCTCCAAAACTGCCTTAAAAAAGCCAGACTACAGTTTGCAACTGCACATGGGGACAAAGATCGTACTTTTTGGAGAAATGTCCTCTGGTCTGATGAAACAAAAATATAACTGTTTGGCCATAATGACCATCGTTATGTTTGGAGAAAAAAGTGAGAGGCTTGCAAGCCGAAGAACACCATCCCAACCGTGAAGCATGGGGGTGGCAGCATCATGTTGTGGGGGTGCTTTGCTGCAGGAGGGACTGGTGCACTTCACAAAATAGATGGCATCATGAGGAACGAAAATGATGTGGATATATTGAAGCAACATCTCAAGACATCAGTCAGAAAGTTAAAGCTTGGTCGCAAAGGGTCTTCCAAATGGACAATGACCCCAAGCAGACTTCCAAAGTTGTGGCAAAATGGCTTAAGGACAACAAAGTCAAGGTATTGGAGTGGCCATCACAAAGCCCTGACCTCAATCCTATAGAAAATGTGTGGGCAGAACTGAAAAAGCTTGTGCGAGCAAGGAGGCCTACAAACCTGACTGAGTTACACCATTTCTGTCAGGAGGAATGGGCCAAAATTCCCCCGACTTATTGTGGGAATCTTGTGGAAGGCCACCCGAAACATTTGACCCAAGTTAGGCAATGCTACAAAATACTAATTGGGTGTATGTACATTTCTGACCCACTGGGAATGTGATGAACGAAATAAAATCTGAAATAATAAATTCTCTCTACTATTATTCTGACATTTCACATTAAGTATTGAACACATGAAGAGAGGGAGTTGCAAAAAGGCTTGGAAAGCCAAGACAACAGCTGAAAACTATCAGTAATTAAAAAGCAATCCAGCCCCCTGTCAGTGCAAATTAATATCAGCTGGTTCAGTCCCAACTGATGGCCTACAAAAAGGTCTCATTGCCAAGGTGTCACACAAGACACATCTCATGATGGGTAAAAGCAAAGAGCTGTCTCAAGACCTTCGCAACCTAATTGTTGCAAAACATAATGATGGCATTGGTTATAGGCGCATTTCTAAGCTTCTGAATGGTCCAGTGAGCACTGTTGGGGCCATAATACGGAAGTGGAAAGACAATCATTTCACCATAAATTTGCCTCGACCAGGTGCTCCTCGCAAGATTTCTGACAGAGGAGTGAAAAGAATAATCAGAAGAGTTGTCCAAGAGCCAAGGAACACTTGTGGAGAGCTTCAAAAAGACCTGCAATTAGCAGGTACTGTTGTCTCAAAGAAAACAGTAAGTAATGCACTCCACCGCCATGGCCTGTATGCACGCTCACCACGCAAGACTCCATTGTTGGAAAAAAAAGCATGTTGAAGCTCGTTTAAAGTTTGCTGCACAACATTTGGAAAAGCCAGTGAAATACTGGGAGAATATAGTGTGGTCAGATGAGAGTAAAATTGAACTGTTTGGATGTCATAATACACACCATGTTTGGAGGAGAAATGGCACTGCACATCACCCTAAAAACACCATACCAACAGTGAAGTTTGGAGGTGGGAACATCATGGTGTGGGGCTGCTTTTCAGCAAATGGTACTGGCAAACTTCACATAATTGAAGGAAGGATGAATGGGCAAATTTACAGAGATATTCTTGACAAACATCTGCTGCCATCTACCAGGATGATGAAGATGAAACGAGGGTGGACATTTCAGCAAGACAATGATCCCAAACACACAGCCAAGGAAACTCTCAATTGGTTTCAAAGAAAGAAAATAAAGCTGCTAGAATGGCCCAGCCAATCACCTGACTTAAATCCCATTGAAAATCTATGGAAAGAACTGAAGATCAAGATTCATAGAAGAGGCACACCGAACCTTCAAGATTTGAAGACTGTTTGTGTGGAAGAATGGGCCAAAATCACACCAGAGCAATGCATGCGACTAGTTTCTCCATACAGGAGGTCGTCTTGAAGCTGTCATTACCAACAAAGGCTTTTGTACAAAGTATTAAATAAATATCAGTAAGTGTGTTCAATACTTTTTCCCTGTGTCATTTCACATTATTACACAAAACTTAATTTCTGAACTTATTTGTTTTGGTTTCTTTGTATGTATGGATTACTTGGGTTGTTACCAACATCTGGTGAAGATTCCATGTCAATAGCACCTTTGGAAATATATTTACTGAGAAAAATGGTGACGTGTTCAATACTTATTTCACCCGCTGGGGAGAACAAGTGGGGAGAACAAGTATTTGATACACTGCCGATTTTGCAGGTTTTCCTACTTACAAAGCATGTAGAGGTCTGTAATTTTTATCATAGGTACACTTCAACTGTGAGAGACGGAAAATCCAGAAAATCACATTGTATGATTTGTAAATAATTAATTTGCATTTTATTGCATGACATAAGTATTTGATCACCTACCAACCAGTAAGAATTCCGACTCTCACAGACCTGTTAGTTTTTCTTTAAGAAGCCCTCCTGTTCTCCACTCATTACCTGTATTAACTGCACCTGTTTGAAGTTGTTACCTGTATAAAAGACACCTGTCCACACACTCAATCAAACAGACTCCAACCTCTCCACAATGGCCAAGACCAGAGAGCTGTGTAAGGACATCAGGGATAAAATTGTAGACCTGCACAAGGCTGGGATGGGCTACAGGACAATAGGCAAGCAGCTTGGTGAGAAGGCAACAACTGTTGGCGCAATTATTAGAAAATGGAAGAAGTTCAAGATGACGGTCAATCTCCCTCAGTCTGGGGCACCATGCAAGATCTCACCTCGTGGGGCATCAATGATCATGAGGAAGGTGAGGGATCAGCCCAGAACTACACGGCAGGACCTGGTCAATGACCTGAAGAGAGCTGGGACCACAGTCTCAAAGAAAACCATTAGTAACACACTACGCCGTCATGGATTAAAATCCTGCAGCGCACGCAAGGTCACCCTGCTCAAGCCAGCGCATGTCCAGGCCCTTCTGAAGTTTGCCAATGACCATCTGGATGATCCAGAGGAGGAATGGGAGAAGGTCATGTGGTCTGATGAGACAAAAATTGAGCTTTTTGGTCTAAACTCCACTCGCCGTGTTTGGAGGAAGAAGAAGGATGAGTATAACCCCAAGAACACCATCCCAACCGTGAAGCATGGAGGTGGAAACATCATTCTTTGGGGATGCTTTTCTGCAAAGGGGACAGGACGACTGCACCGTATTGAGGGGAGGATGGATGGGGCCATGTATCACGAGATCTTGGCCAACAACCTCCTTCCCTCAGTAAGAGCATTGAAGATGGGTTGTGGCTGGGTCTTCCAGCATGACAACGATCCGAAACACACAGCCAGGGCAACTAAGGAGTGGCTCCGTAAGAAGCATCTCAAGGTCCTGGAGTGGCCTAGCCAGTCTCCAGACCTGAACCCAATAGAAAATCTTTGGAGGGAGCTGAAAGTCCGTATTGCCCAGCGACAGCCCCGAAACCTGAAGGATCTGGAGAAGGTCTGTATGGAGGAGTGGGCCAAAATCCCTGCTGCAGTGTGTGCAAACCTGGTCAAGAACTACAGGAAACGTATGATCTCTGTAATTGCAAACAAAGGTTTCTGTACCAAATATTAAGTTCTGCTTTTCTGATGTATCAAATACTTATGTCATGCAATAAAATGCAAATTAATTACTTAAAAATCATACAATGTGATTTTCTGGATTTTTGTTTTAGATTCCGCCACTCACAGTTGAAGAGTACCTATGATAAAAATAACAGACTTCTACATGCTTTGTAAGTGGGAAAACCTGCAAAATCGGCTGTGTATCAAATACTTGTTCTCCCCACTGTATATCTACATCACATCTACAGTACATTCACATTGAGAGAACATGTTATTCAATTCTTTGCTGGTTTGACTCTTACCAGCATGGTAACAACAAAATCAAAGATATTCCAGGTGCTTTTCCAGAAGTTCCAGAAATTGTCCAACCACTTCAGTAGGATCTCCAGGAAAAAGATGGCCAGGATGCTCCAGTCCAACATTTCCAGAACCAGCTTCACGATCTCCAGCTTGGGGTCCATGTTGTCAAACACCTCTGGTGCAGAAAGAATAATAATTTTGCCAGCTCCAGCCAACAACAATCAATGAGTTGGCTAAAGCAAAGACAGATTATCTGCAGGCCTTGGAATACATTTTGATTGTATCAAGATTTTTTTTAAATTGCCTGTCAAAATAGTTTAGAAATTGGGCGATAGTTATTCATGTTGGAGGGGTCACCACCTTTGAGAGGGTGCACATGGTCAGCCTTCCAAACCCTAGGGATAGCACCCGAGATAATCGTCTGGTTAAAAATGTTTCAATGATTCCGCAATCCGGGTAGCAGAAAGATGCAGCAAGGAAGGATTAAGCAAATCAGCCCCCGTCTAGCACGTCTAGCACAAGTAGAAAGTTGTTGAAATGAAAACAAAGATTCACTAGAAGTTGACTGATCTTCCATCGAGCCAACTGGAGGCTGGGACAGGGAAGAGCAGTCGACTGACTGGCCCAGGGTCAGTTAAACCACCATTTCTTTCAAATAAAAAGCCTTAACTCAGTAATGATGCCAGTCTGATACAACTTGCGTAGGCAGGGAAGGAGAGGAATTTCCACGTGCATTAAACTGCTTTCCAAAATTCCAAAAGCAGAGTCTGAGATAAAACTTAGAAAGTAGCTTGATTTAGCTTTCTTAATTGAGGAAGTATATCTATTTCTCAATTGCCTGAAATGTTGCTAATCAGCTACTGAGTTAGTTTGCCTGCCAAAGATACAGTATAAAATAGATTTAAAAAGTTATAGAGCCATTTCAGGGTCAGGCATGCAGCTGAGCTGATAGAGGAAAGAATTTCTCTTCATAATTATATGAAGATCAAAGTTGTTGTTTTTTGTATCTTGTGGGGGTTTTTGTCAAACTTTGGTTAATCAGCGAGGACATTGCTGGGTTTCTTACATTAATCTCTATAGGTTTGGAGATTAGTTGAGTCAGGTTATAGTCAAGACAAATATTCTTCAAATGATCAGAGGCCAGTTTAAGACAATCTAGGTTAAGATCTTCTAACATAACTAATTCAGATTACGTACAAAGTTTTAAATACTCTGACATGAGGATAGTGACACTTGATCCCACTTGTGTTGATTTGACATGTATAGCCACCCCTCACTCTTTTTTTCAGTATATCATACCTGATCACAGATTCCAATGTCCTTATTCATAATCGAACCATTGAGCCAGGTCTTTGTGAGAACCAGAATACCAAGGCTTGTGTCATGCACCCAGAAATCAAAAAGGTCCATCTTTGAGATCAAGTTTCACACATTTATGTGCAACAGCCCAAGCCCTCTAATTGATTTGAAAACCGAGGCCCAAGCCCTCTAATTGATTTGAAAACCGAGGCCCAAGCCCTCTAATTGATTTCAAAACCGAGGCCCAAGCCCTCTAATTGATTTCAAAACCGAGGGGGTATCCATATTTGTGGATTTTACATTAGAACTAATTTCACTGGTCAAGCTAACCACTAGCTGCCGGACTGACATAGTTATTGCCGGAATGACAGTGTTATTCAGGGGAGTTAGAGGAACATAAATGAGGTTACTTACATTGACCACACAACCATTTCTACGGGAAATAGCATGCTTTCCATGTCCTCTGTTGCTAATTATGACAGGGGGGGGGGGGGGCTCGGGGGGGCTGGAGCACTAATAGACCCTGACCGTGCACTTTTAAATATTGCAGGCATTCAAGCTATGTAGTGAAACATCTTATGTCATTGAAAATTCCAGTCAATACTCATAGACCTGGCTGTGGAAATGTGGTGATAAAACGCATTACAAATGTTAATAATAATTTGACATTGAATTGATATGATGAGAGACTTTGATATTTTTTTTACCTGCTTGTATCTCCAATACAACAGTGTTCAGAATGATGAGGATCACAATGATATTCCTAAATATTTTACCTTAAGAATCCTGTCAAGGTTACATATCATACAGTGAACAGTAAACGGTACACTAATTGCTTAACGTCACTGCAGTTCCATTACATTTCCAGGTACAACTAAAACCCAAGGCTTTGGTTTTCCATTCAGGACTGGCTGTAAGGATACTCTCTAGAATCCAGTGGGCAAACATGTTCAAGGGCGGATAGTTGACATGGAGGTTCTCCAGTCGTCCCTGGCGACGGCGGTCCATGGTGATGGTGCTGCTCCTCTGGGGGGAGATCTCGAAGCGCACCAGCTGGTGTGTGTCCTTCCCCATTAGACTGGTGTAGTTCTCCTCGTCTGTCACACACACACACACACACACACACACACACACACACACACACACACACACACACACACAATATGCATCCTTGTTATTTAGCTATTTATTCTTAAAAACAAACACAATAACATCACAGTATTCCTGTATTGTAAAGTGTAGGCCAAGCAGGACCATCAGGTCTAAGCAGTTGAGCTGTGTAATCATCTCAAGTAAACATACTTCCACAAATCTCTTCACAGACGAACACCTTTAATCTCAAAACCCCTGAGGCCAGTCTCATTCAGACCAAATACGAAGCTATGTAATTACTGTGGGCTACCTAAAACATCATTGGTGCAGTATTTGGGGCTTCCTCTCTGCTCCTCCTGTAACTGGTCCAGCAGATAGAAGCTCTGGATGAGTTTGGACCTGACAACCTCCGCTCTGGGAAGGAACTTCTCATTGGTTGACTGGTCCCTCTCATTATGGCTGTTGTAGGAGTGGGGCTCCTGGGAAATGACCATGCAAATTATCAGAAAACTTCAATTTTTAGACCCTGAATTTACAGTAAAGTTTTTAAGGAATATGACATTTTGGATATCCATAAAATCACAACATTAAACAGTCTTGTTAAGTTATTACTTACATGTGTCCCCATTTGTCAACTAAGCAAAACAAAAGCAGTTCGACTTTATTTCACCTAAGTAGTTTGAACTGTTCCTTTCAATAGAACACAAATGTGTCATAATTCGAAAATGGTATTTTACTATGTGTGACGTCACAACACATGCCATTATTACATCGTTGGTGTTGTCTGTACTTCGTACATCAATCAACTTGGTCAGGCTCTTAGTTTAAAATACTGTAGTGATTAATTCATGTAAAAGTATTGTCTCATCTGATACAGAATTGTTTGGAAAGAAAAAAACAATTGATTCATATTAATGAATAAGCAATGCACATTATAATAAATACTATCTGTGATTTTATATTTTACCCCAAACAAATAAAGTTTGTTAAACTGTATTTAGATGAGTTGAACTCAGTGATCAATATGATTTTTTCGATTCAAGTCTGATAAAGGAGATGAATGGGGATTGGTAGTGAACAAGGAAGTAATGTGTGCCTGGCCCTTATTGGCTGATTCGGACAGTATGACGCTGTTCAAAATCCAATGGTGAGATGCCACACTTTGTTTAGAAGCCCCGTAATTCACATCGTCTCTAACCCTTTCTCTTTCTTTTTCGAACAGTGGCTGCAACATTGGGCCTAGCGAGAAAGCCTTGCACTTACTCACATTTTAAAGTTCTGCTCTTTTGGCATCGGCACGTTTTATAATGTTGAAATTGTTTATCTTGGTTGTTCTCGCCGGGGCTGCCCGGGCGAGTGATGTGATAGAATTCTCTGATGATGATTTCGACAGTAAAATTGGAGACCACGGAATGATTCTCGTGGAATTCTTTGCGCCATGGTAAGATCTGCAGAAACACAGAAATAAATATCTACATTCTGAGGCTAAATGGTTACTATAACTAGAATTTTACCGTTATTTGACTTTCTGGTTATCAACTTAATGTTAGTTGGTTAACGTTACTAGTGAACGGATGTATATTAACGTTAGTTTCTCCCAATTTAGCTAACTTACCTACTTAATGGTTAACTCACAATATTTGTTAGCAGGTTAGGAAGTGAATGTCAAATTGGCCACAGCCTAACCATCGTGAACCATTTCTGCTACTTATTTGTTACATGCACTTTGCTAGTTACATAACGTTGCTCGTTATCAAATATCATAAGTTATACTGGCTAGTTGTCTGTCTCAGAATGGACATGACTAGTAGGTAACTAAGTTGGCTACTTTGGGATGTGGAGTTTCAGTTTGAGCGTTTAGTTTACGCAAAATGTCCCTTACAAACATAGTTTGGAGGCTATTAGCGAGCTAAAATGGGATTAAAAACCACCTTACATTAAGCAAGTTGGCGTGACACTTATGATTGGCCAGTGAAGTTTGGGTGGCTACTCCTGATTGGTCCCCAGAACTGTTAGTAGGCAGTTCAATGCTGTCAAACTTGGTCAAGACTTCCTCGTAGAATCGGAACAATTGTCCTTTTCAAGATAGTTGACAAGATTTGATAACTGAATTCACAGATTTGTATTTTCCAGCATGAACGTGGATTTCCTTTTTCCTCAATTTACACCCTTTAATTTGTTCCATCACGGTGGTGTCAAATTCCACCTGCTTTTAACTCCCTCTCCTCTAGATTTCAAACTAAGGTCTGAAGAGATCACTGCCACCATAGGCAACATAAGGGTCAAGCTTTTATTGTTTTACAGGTTTACCTCACTTGTGTGTCCCTTAGGTGTGGCCATTGTAAACGACTAGCTCCGGAGTTTGAGGTGGCAGCCACACGTCTGAAAGGCGTCGTCGCGTTGGCCAAGGTAATTTAGTCTTTTAATGCACCTAACATTTGTACAATAAAATGTTACCTTTGAATTCCAACAGGTTGTGTGACATCCCCGTACTCATGTAAAGACAGCCATGTCCACAAGGTTTAGAAACTTGAGTTAGTCGCTCGGTTTGTGCTCTTTGTCACGTTCACAAAGTAATGGCCACCTGTCATTATGCTTTAGGTCGACTGCACAGTCCACAGCAATGTGTGCCAGAAATACGGAGTTAGCGGTTACCCAACACTGAAGATCTTCAGAGACGGAGAGGATGCCGGTGCCTACGATGGACCCAGAACTGCAGGTATTTGGACTTAACATGCCGTGCCTTGACCTGATGAGCTTAGATACAACCGCATAATAACTGCCTGTCATCCACCTATTGCATGTTTTGACCCTGTATATCAATGGACTCTCTCTCTCTCAGATGGGATTGTGAGCCATTTGAAGAAGCAGGCTGGCCCGTCTTCCGTGGAGCTCAAGACGGAGGCAGATTTCATGAAGTATGTCGGAGACCGTGACGCAAGTGTTGTGGGTAGGTTTTGCCTTGGAAAGTTGACCCCTGCATAAGTAAACAAAACAAAATGACTGAGTAAAGTATTTATACTTTTGCCTTTGTCGTCAATGATATTTGACTGCATGGCTTATTTCCTGTGTCTGTCCTGCCCAGGTTTCTTTGCTGATGGTGGAAGCCCAGCCCAAGCAGAGTTCCTTAAGTCGGCCAGTGCCCTCCGAGAGTCTTTCCGCTTTGCACACACCAACTCTGGGGAGCTTCTAGAGAAACATGGCGTTGAGGGAGAGTGAGTGCTCCTCTTAACATTGTTGTTCACCTCCTTAAGGGCGTAGTTCACTCACAATACAAATGAACATGATTTCTCCACTTACCTCGAGGGTAGACCAGCTTTAATATTGCACTTAGATTCTGGCTTCTATCAATGTAATTGTCTGCATCATTTCCAATTCCCCATATTTATTTATTTATTTATTTATTTTTGTGTTATTATTTTCCCCTAACCCTACCACCCCTCCCCTAGTTGGAGTAAACTAATGGACAACAACACTTAGGCCTCTACTTCCAGCTTATACATACTATATACATTTTATATATAGAGAAAGTATATTTTACATTAGTTATCTGTTTTTTTTTTTTTTGTCCCGTCCTTCAGCTACCCTCATCACCTCCCATCGATCTCTGAATACCATCCAGTTATTTTGCTATATTTATCAGCTGTGATGTTTCAGAAGAGAGAGTATTATTATGCTAAGAGTATTATTGATCGATTGACTATGACTTTTCAAATCCCCCAGCAGTGCTATTTGCAAGCTACATATGGACAGTACCAAAACAAATTATCAAGTAATTGTGACTCTTCACAGCAAAATCTGCAGAGCTGGGATGGTTGTATCACCCATATACTGTGTGTGTATATGCATGTGTGTGGGTGTATGTATGTATATATAGATAGATAGATATATATATCCTGTGTCATTTGAATCCGGCGTCATTTTGTGTATCAGTTCATAAACCGTGTTTGTGTCCTTACTTGACGAGTCCCGATCTGACTGCTTCTGTTCTGTTTTATTGCAGGGGAATCATTCTGTTCCGTCCACCACGCCTCCACAACAAATTTGAAGAGAGCAGTATCAAGTTCAGTGAGGACCAGTTCACCAATGCCGTGATCAATGCGTTTATCAAGGACAACATGTGAGTTTTGCTACCTCAATATTTTCTCCCTCTTGTGTGGCCAGCAGTGATAAACCGTAGGCAGTTTGAATGGATTATTTTTGTTAGCGTATTTTAATTAATTCTTGGGAGATTCATGCACCAGTTTCTCTGTCATGAGCAGCCTTTTTTTTTCTTCTCAATCCCACGGTCGAGAGGGAGGGGAAGGTGACATATATTTTTAACAAGTCGTACCTCTTTTACACTGCATTTTGGATGCTGATATTAATGAAACAAGTTATACCACTTACACTGCGTTTTTTTTCTCTCTCTCCATCAGCTTTGGAATGTGCCCCCACATGACTGATGACAACAAGGACCAAATGAAGGGCAAGGACCTGCTGGTGGCCTACTATGATGTGGACTACGAGAAGAACCCCAAGGGCTCCAACTACTGGAGGAACCGGTAGGCTCCCTAATAAATAACACTTATTCCCAGGAGGGGACGTCTTTTTCTGTCTCGTGTGCTATGTGCGTTAAAGTGTATTTTCTCCAGCTGTCAGTCGCCAAGACTAAACTTGTACCTCATTTTGTGTAGTCTGAATGACGGTTTCCTGGACGCAGATGGAAAAGCATGTTCAGTGGAGATTTGCAACAGATTTGCATACAAGTGGACTCTTTTTGGGATTCATGACAAAATGCTCCAAGTTGTTGTATGAACCCAACTCCCTCTCTCTCGCTGTCTATAGGGTAATGAAGGTGGCCAAGAGCTTCCTGGACCAGGGGAAAACGCTGAATTTTGCCGTGGCCAGCAAGAACAGCTTCAGCCACGATATCTCTGAGATGGGCCTCGACGCCAGCTCCGGAGAGCTGCCCGTGGTCGGCATCCGCACCGCCAAGGGAGACAAATACGTCATGGCCGAGGAGTTCTCGTAAGTGTCACTCGCCATGCAACTCAAAATGCCACTTCAGACATGGTATCCCTTATGTTAGGGTGACGTAGAAGGGTTAGGTGTTATTTCATCTAACAAATGAAGCTATTTCATCTAACAAATGCATCATTGATATTTTTAAGTGCAACCTGTCAAAATAGGATCCAGAATTATGAGATTTATTTTTCTCTTCAGAGAGTTTGCTGACTTTGTGCATATTGGCCTAAAGGCTATATTATTCACAACCCGAGGAAGTGGGAACTCAAAACGATTAGCTAGATTGCTAAATCTAAATATGGTGTTGCTTAATTTATTCATCTATCAGGCTAATGTCCTAATGTCTTCCGGTTGTAAAGTGGTGCCATGAAATCAATATTACGAGGTGAGGAATGTGTTATAACTAGAACAACAGTAGTTGGGTTATTTTTTATTTTTTTTTGTATTTTTCAAGCAGCTGGGGGGGGTAGGAGGATTACTGTTATACTATTCCAGGTATTCCTTAGAGGTAGGGTTTCAAGTGTCTCCGCAAGGTGGTCAGTGACTCTGCTGTCGTGGGGTTGCTTGTTCCACCATTGGGGTGCCAAAGCAGCGAATAGCTTTGACTGGGATGAACCCGAACTGTGCTTCTGTAGAGGTAGGGGGGCTAGCAGGCCAGAGGTGGATGAACATAGTGTCCTCGTTTGGGTGTAGGGTCTGATCAGAGCCTGGAGGTAAGGTGCCATTCCCCTCACAGCTCCGTAGGCGAGCACCATGGTTTTGTAGTAGATGCAAGCTTCAACTGGAAGTCAGTGGAGTGTGTGGAGGAGCGGGATGACATGAGAGAACTTGGGAAGGTTGAAGCGTTCTGGATCAATTGTAGGGATTTAATGGTGCAGGCAGGGAGTCCAGCCAACAGCGAGTTGCAGTAATCCAGACGGGAGATGACAAGTGCCTGGATTAGGACCTGTGCCACTTTCTAAGGTAGGGTCGTACTCTGCGAATGTTGTAGAGCATGAACCTGCAGGACCAGGTCACCGCTTTGACGTTAGCAGAGAACGACCGGGTGTTGTCCAGGGTCACACCAAGGTGCTTTGCACTCTGGGAGGAGGACACAATGGAGTTGTCAACCGTGATGGCGAGATCATGGAGCAGGCAGGAGAAGATTAATTGTGTCGTCTGCGTAGCAATGATAGGAGAGACCATGTGAGGATATGACAGAGCCAAGTGACTTGGTGTATAGAGAGAATAGGAGAGGGCCTAAAACTGAGCCCTGGGCGACACCAGTGGTGAGAGCACATGGTGCGGAGACAGATTCTCGCCACGCCACCTGATAGGAGTGACCTGTCAGGTAGGACGCAATCCAAGAGTGTGCTGCGCCGGAGATGCCCAACTCGGAGAGGGTGGAGAGGAGGATCTGATGGTTCACAGTATCAAAGGCAGCAGATGGGTCTAGAAGGAGCAGAGGAGAGCGAGTTAGATTTTGCAGTACGGAGAGCCTCAGAAGAGCAGTATCAGTCTTGAAACCTGACTGGTTAGGATCAAGAAGGTTATTCTGAGAGATAGCAGGAGAGTTGGTTATAGACGGCACGCTCAAGAGTTAGAGAAAAGAAAGGGATACTGGTCTGTAGTTGTTTACATCGCAGGGATCTAGTGTAGGTTTTTTGAGGAGGGGTGCAACTCTCGCCCTCTTGAAGACGGGACACAGCCAAGGATGAGTTTATGAGCAAGGTGAGGCAAGGGAGAAGGTCTCCGGAAATGGTCTGGAGAGGAGGGGATAGGGTCAAGCGGGCAGGTTGGGCGGGCGGGCGGCCGGCCGGCCGTCGCAAGATTTCATCTGGAGAGAGAGAGGGGAGAAAGAAGTCAAAGTGTAGGGCAGTGTGAGCAGGACCAGCGGTGTCAGTAGACTTAGTGAATGAGGATCGGATGTCGTCAACCTTCTTTTCAGCAGGGAGGAGAAGGTGGCAAAGAGCTTCCTAGGGTTAGAGGCCAAGGCTTGGAATTTAGAGAGGTAGAAAGTGGCTTTAGCAGCAGAAACAGAGGAAGAAAAAGTAGAGGAGAGAGTGAAAAGATGACCGGTCCACAGGGAGTTTAGTTTTCCTCCATTTCCGCTCGGCTGCCCGGAGCCCTGTTCTGTGAGCTCGCAATGAGTCGTCTAGCCACGGAGCAGGAGGGGAGGACCGAGCCGGCCGGGAGGAGAGGGAACATAAGATGCAGAAAGGGAGGAGAGGAGGCAGAGACAGGAGGGAGAAGGATTTAGCAGAGGGAAGAGATGAGGGAGCGAGAGCGGAGTTTGCGACGGTGCATTACCATCTGAGTAGGGGCGGAGTGAGCAGTGTTGGCGGAGAGCGAGAGGGAAAAGGATACAAAGTAGTGGTCGAGACTTGGAGGGGAGGAGTTGCAGTGGGATTAGTGGAAGAACAGCATCTAGTAAAGATTGTGAGTAGAGGGAGAGGGTGAAGACAAGAGGCAGAGAGAAATTAGTCAAAGGTCGGGAGGTCAGTCACCCAGAACTGTGAGGGGTGAGCCATCATCAGGAAATGAACTTATCAAGGCGTCAAGCTCATTGATGAACTCTCCAAGGGAACCGGGAAGGCGATAAATGACAAGGATGTTAAGTTTGAATGGTCTAGTGACTGGGACAGCATGGAATTCAACTGAGGAGATGGACGGATGGGTCAGGGCGAAGAGAGAGAATGTCCTGCAGGACCTGGGGGTGAGGTTCCTGCAGCCCTTCGTCAACCTGCTGTCCAAGGCCACGTACTGGTGGATGAACACCTTCATCACGGCAGCCCACCGCCGCCCCATCGACCTCAAGGTCATCGGCAAACTGCTCATCGCCATGCGTGCCCTCACCAACTATCTGAAGCTCCGCAAGGCTTTCCAGAGTCAGAGGGTAAAGGGAGTGAGAGAGAGTGAGAGAGAGTGAGAGAGAGAGAGTGAGAGAGAGAGAGTGAGAGAGAGAGAGTGAGAGAGAGAGAGTGAGAGAGAGAGAGTGAGAGAGAGTGAGAGAGAGTGAGAGAGAGAGAGAGAGTGAGAGAGAGTGAGAGAGAGTGAGAGAGAGTGAGAGAGAGTGAGAGAGAGTGAGAGAGAGAGAGAGAGAGAGAGTGAGAGAGAGTGAGAGAGAGTGAGAGAGAGTGAGAGAGAGTGAGAGAGAGTGAGAGAGAGTGAGAGAGAGTGAGAGAGTGAGAGAGTGAGAGAGTGAGAGAGTGAGAGAGTGAGAGAGTGAGAGAGTGAGAGAGTGAGAGAGTGAGAGAGTGTGAGAGAGTGAGAGAGTGAGAGAGACTTCCTTGACTGACTCCCGCAGAACTGTCTTTAACACTAAGCTAATTGCCCAACACGGGTGTAGCCACTCCCCCTCCTATTAAGTTGTAATCTGCAGAGAACAATGGATGGACCTGCACCCACTTTGAATGGGTAGCAATCACTGGGGAGGGTGGCATATTCGATGTCGATATACCGTAGGGACGAAATCGAGTGGTTCCCTTCCAAAAAGTGAGCTGCAACTGGGTAAGTCGAGTTTTTGCACCCAATGGTGCTACGATGCGCTGAGATTCGTACTTTTAATTTGCGCTTTGTATTACCTACATCATTTTTACCACAAGGGACAAGTTCTAAGATAAATAACTGCTTTAATTGAGCGTGTGATAACACCTTTTATTGGGAACTGTTTCTTCGTTTGAAGGATCTACATTTGTAAGTGCCATTGCATTGAGCGCAGTAGACGTTGTGCAGGGATATTTTGTGGTGGTAAATCAGAGTTTAGCAATTGATCTCTTCCCCGCGAGCGACCATGGGCGATACTGTCATCGGATCTTAGAATGTGCCAGTGTTTGTGAACGATTCCCTTAATCTGTTCAGAGCACTTTGAATAGCAGGTAGTTAGAACACAATAATGCTTATTTTTGCAAGACTGTCCTTGAAAGAGATCATGTCTCGATTTGTTTTGAATTTATTCAATGGCAGTATTCATCTGTTTTTGTACCCCCCCGCTGCTTGAATTTTCTTTGCATCTCAGCCATATTTTTGTCAATCTGATTTTGTTTTTTGCAAATGTATTTTGATTAGATAGATAGGTACTTTATTGATCCCCGAGGGGGAAATTTCTTTATACAGAAATGACTGTTTTTCTAGGGAAGCGGGTGACTATCAGCCTTCAACAAACTTCTGTAGGTTTCCTGTAAAGCTCAGTGTACAGGACATTATCATCACACAAAATCAGAAGATCAAGGAAACTGATTTGACGTGTGTCAGATTACATAGTAAATCTCAGGTGCTCAGAACAAGAGTTAAGAAAGCATGCAATGCCTGGAGCTGTTTCGCATCACCCCTCCATAGAACAAAAATATCATCAATGTACCGTTTCCAAATAACAAAACATTTTTGAGAGGATTGAAAATTGAGCCATAGGGGAGCCCATAGCAGTACCCTTCGTCTGAAATAAATAAGTAATTTAGAAACATGAATTTGTTGTTCGTCCAATGTTATAATGCATTGGAAGGTAGTTCATAAGGGTCATGTTGCAGGAGAAATTGTTCCATGGCTTCAATTACCGCCCTCGTGTGGAATATTTGTGTATAATGTCTCCACATCAAAAGGGACTAACAAGAGTATTATCAGGGAGAGGATCAAGTGAGTAAATGATGGAGATCATACTGCTGGTGTCCTTTACAAAGGAGAGAAGCTGTTCTGAGAGCGTTCTAATAAAAAATGTAGATAAAGGGCCGTTACTGCATCAATACCCACTACAATAGGGCACCCTGTATAGAAAATGGCAATTTTAGGGTGTTGAATATCCAGAGTTATTTTTTTTTGTGAATTGACCATACCTTTTATTTAACTAGGCAAGTCTGTTAAGAACTAATTCTTATTTATAATGACGGCCTGCCTAGGACAGTAAAGATGGTGTTCTGAAATTGTGAAGTGGGGTCACTGAGTTTCTTTTTAAAAGGTATTGTCAAGCAGTTGTCTGACACTCATTTACATGAACTGTCCTATGAGTACAACCGACCCACACTTATCTGCAGGGCGGGTAAGGACTGAAGTATCGGATTGTAAATCAAGCAAAGCTTGTTTTTCATCCTCAGGTAAATTATGGAAAGATATGTACTCCTGTTTTGTTAAGGAGATAACCAATGTATTTTTCAACGAGTCTGTAATATGTCTCAATTGTGATTTTTGTCTGAAGGAACAGAATAACTGTTACTTCTAAAAGGAGTCTGAGTATGTGCAGGTGAGCAACATGCATGTTCAGTTGAAACATCAAGTTGGGGAGCTAAGGTAATCCCTTAAACGGATGTTAAAAAAAAAAAAAAAAAAAACATAAACATGTCTACAGAGTTGAACGGTCCCCTCTGTCTCTGGTAGTCGTTTTCTTACCGCGTCGGGTACGGCATCTCGTCGGTACGTGTGACCGCGGCCACCTCCGCACTTCCGTCGGCCCAGTCTCTCGTTGGATTAAAAACTGTCACTGGAAGAGGATGAGGCGCTGGTTGTAGCGCGTTGGTCAGACACAGGAGTGGATAGAAGTAAGAGGCCTTCCTCCTGCGTCTGTCATGGAGAGGAGCAGGACTTTTTTTTTTTTTTTGTCAGGGTTTCTCCAGATGTAGACTTTGTCCGTGGCCTTGTCTTTTATTTATATATTTTTTTGTATGTTCTGTGAATTAACAAATATTAGGCCACACCCGGCCATGATTACAGACACCTGTGTGTGTCCTTTGACACTAAACTAGTGACCTGCAGTGTTTGTCGTCATACCCTGATGAAGACTGCTTGTCTGTGGAAACGTTGGTTTATTAAATTATTGCATCTGAGCTCCTAGTGCGCGGCTCTCCTTTTCCAAGTGTTCCACTCCCGCTGGCCAGCACCTTGCGGTACTTTCGCCTCTACAATAATAGGGTTTTATTAATGACTACCTCATCTCTGTACCCCACATGTACAATTAGAGTTTAATGGCTGTGATGGGAGAAAACTGAGGATGGATCGACAACGTTGTAGTTACTCCACAATACTAACCTAAATGACCGAGTGAAAAGGAAGCCTGTAAAGAATATAAATATTCCAAAACATGCATCCTGTTTGCAATAAGACTCTAAAGTAAAAATGTGGCAAAGCAATTTACTTATTTTCCTGAATACAAAGTGTTATGTTTGGGGAAAATCCAATACAGCACATTACTGAGTACTACTCTCCATATTTTCAAGCATAGTGTTGGCTGCGCCATTTTGTATGTGTGCTTGAATCGTTAAGGACTGCAGAGTTTTTTTCCGGGTTAAAAATAAACGTGATGGAGCTGAGAACAGGCAAAATCCTAGAGGAAAACCTGGTTGTCTGCTTTCCACCAGACACTGGGAGATTAATTCACCTTTCAGCAGGACAATAACCTACAACACAAGGCCAAATCTACATTGGAGTTGCTTACCAAGAAGACAGTGAATGTTCCTGAGTGTCCGAGCTAGTTTTGACTTAAATCTGTTTGAAAATCTATGGCAAGACCTGAAAATGGTTTTCTAGTGTGGGGGGAAAATGTGTATTAGCATTACTTTATATAAATGATGGGTGTGTACAATGCGGTTACTCTGGTTGTAAAGTTTCTGTTTTCACATAACTCTTTACCTAGTTCACCACGGCTGTGCACATCTCGTGTTCTTACCCCCACCCTCTGTACTCAAACTTGTCTGTTCCGAATGAAGTCTCTCCTTATCCTCTTCTAAGAAAAAACAGTTCTTAGTGCTCACATGAGAACACAGAGGACACCTCATCCAGTAGATATCTTTTGGTTGGACGCATTGAGACAGTTGTGGCGGAACCAGCCATGACTAAGCATTTATAGGTATACTATGTAAGACCTCTTGTTTGTCTCGAGTGTGGGGTTGACCAGCCTCATTATTGCTCTGAACGAATCACCTACGGGGGGGGGGGGGGGGGTCCGTTGACAAGCTCCATTCAGCAATAATGAATCAATATCAAATAAAGATTGATTGTTTGACGAAATGACTCACTTGATGTAGAATTTCCACGACACTAGCAATGATCAACGACCAATTTGACAGGGCTTGAAGAATTAAAAAAAATAATAATGGGCAAATGTTGCACAATCCAGGTGTGGAAAGCTCTTCGAGACTTACCCAGAAAGACTCACAGCTGTAATCACTGCCAAAGGTGATTCTAACATGTATTGATTCAGGGGGATGAATACTTATGTAATCACTTGTTTTTTTTCATAAAAAAAAAAAAAAAAATTCTAATATCCTAATTTTTCTTCCACTTTGACGTTAAAGTATTTTAACGTTTGTAATCGTTTGTAATTGTTGACAAATGACTATGAAATCCAGTTTAATCCCACTTTGTAACACACCAAAATGTGGAAAAAGTCAAGGGGTGTTGATACCTTCTGAAGGAACTGTATGCTTGTGCTTCTCAAAATGCATCTCTCCCTCGTCTGTGCTCACAGTGAGCAGTGAGCTTCAGCAGCCAACGGGGAGAGGCAGATAGTTTTCACAGGAGGAATCAACACAATGCATAGGCTATTACAGTTGACCAAATAATGGTTCTAGAACAATCTACAGGAACATTGTAGCAAAATTACCAATGTAAGCCATCATACAAGTGCTACCTGTAATTTACCAAGGAAATTCACTTACACGGAGTACAACCTGCCATTGAACGGCTCAATTGTCCCTTGAATGTTAAAAAGCACTTGGGGCTTTGGAGCCAAATTTGTGACATTTAAACTCTGCAGCAAAGGATATCATGTACAATTTCCACTGAATATAGCAGCACTAACGGGTCTTGATGACCTCTGTAGAAGTAGAAAAGTCCTGTGTCTGGGTTTTATTTCCCCACACAAGCTATTCCCTACTGATTCAGTCCAATCTCTTGGTTTTCCACAGACGCGACGGCAAGGCCCTGGAGCGTTTCCTGCAGGACTACTTTGATGGCAAGCTGAAGCGTTACCTCAAGTCTGAGCCCAGCCCTGAGAATAACGACGGCCCCGTCAAGGTGAGTCGTCAGCACTTGAGACTGAAATTGCAAGCTCCCAAACCAAACAAAATGATGCGGGGGGGGGAACACAGCAACTCAAAGATTTCCATTGAAAGCAGTGTGTTGTGGGAGGGCCTAGGTTCATGATGTGCTGTCTGTGTAAACCATTCTCACCAAGGCCAACCTTTTTTTTTTTTTCCTCCTTTTTTGTTCTCCAGACTGTGGTTGCTGAGAACTTTGACGCCATTGTGAACAACGAGGAAAAGGACGTGCTCATTGAGTTCTACGCCCCATGGTGCGGCCACTGCAAGAGCCTGGAGCCCAAGTGGAAAGAGCTGGGAGAGAAGGTAAGGGCTGCGGATTTTAAGTCCTCTGGTTATGTTATGGCCATTTTACATTGGCACGTGAGACTAAACCTTTCCCCTCCCCTACCTCACAGCTGTCCAGTGATCCCAACATTGTCATCGCAAAGATGGACGCCACAGCCAATGACGTCCCACCTCAATACGAAGTCAAGGGGTGAGCGATAAATCTTCAAGTAATAACTATTTAGCAAGTGTTTTACATGTAGGTCTTGGGCAAGTCCCGTCTGTGTTACACCCTGATTTTAATGCTTTTTCCCCCCCCCACCATTTCAGATTCCCCACCATCTTCTTCGCTCCAGCTGGACAGAAAATGAACCCTAAGAAATATGAGGTTTGTCCCGAACTTATACGTAAAACATATACGGCTTGGGTTATAATATCTGGCTCATAACACTCAAAGGCTACTCCCACTCACATTTAGACCTTATTGTCTCACATTGATGCAGCAGCTTACCACTCATATTTTTTTCAGGGAGGTCGCGAGGTCAGTGACTTAATCTCCTACCTGAAGGAGGCGGCCACCAATCCTCTGGTGACTCAGGAAGAGGAGAAGCCCAAGAAAAAGCAGACTGAGCTTTAGAAGCTTAACTGAAGACAACATTCCGAGGCTGGAAACACTGACAGAACTAAATTATATTCCAATCTTTAGTGAGCTACAGAATGCTCTGAACCCTCCCTTGGGTCCTGCTGCTCTGGGAACACTGGAAGGTGGAGGTGGTGGCCAGGGCCTGCCTGATTTGAAATGTATGGAAAGAGGGACAGTTTTTTTTTTTTAATGAGATTATGTCCCCTGGTCTGTACCTCCGATTGATGCACTTTGGTTGAGACCAATTTCCAGTCATCTATTGCTTCGTTTTATTTTCTGGTTATGGTAATCTTTTTTTATTTTATTTTTTTCTCACCATGTTTTTGTACATTTGGAAGGATCGGGAATAAAAGGCCCACAAAACCAAATGTAATGTTTTTATTTTAATTTATGGAGAAATGTTTCTGTTTTTGAGTCTGGGTGTATAGCATTATCAGGCTGTGAATTACCCTAGAAGTAGAATAGAACAAATATATTCTTTGAGGAATTTTGTGGGAATTATGAACTAAAAATACACAAATATTTGGGTTTTTCTAAACCATAGTCTTCAAAACCACAGGGGACCGTTCTATAAAAGAAGCATGTTGCACTTTTAATGGGCCAGTTTATAGCTTACTCCTTGACTTAAAAGCATGCTCCATGGAGATACTCAATTGAAAGGGTGTTTTAGTCCAGGAATAGGTTTATTCTGTTTTCAGGAAACCGGCCTTGATTGAGGAGCCATTTCCAGAGACACCAGTGTGCACTGTTTTGTAACAAAGTCAAGTGTAATGGTTTATTTTCCTCTTGTGAAAATTGCCTTTGCAACTCGATGCAAGAGAATAGTTTGCACTTTGCAGATGTTTCTGTGTAATGTCACATTGATCTTCGTGCAAGTTTGAGATTCTGCTGTGACCACTTCATATATTGAGCACCTGAATGGTTTAGAGCAGGGGTGCTCAAGTACTATTTGAGAAGGTCCGGTCACACTTCATAGGTGGCAAAGTTCTCGCAAGTCGCGACCTCAAATTGTTCACACCCCTTTTGTCGGCAGAGAGAACATGTTGCAGTTGTAATGCTCTTATCCTGCAATTCCACTCATTTCGTTATGTCTTGTGTGTTCATATGATACCAGGGGTCGAGGCCCGACAAAGTACCACCCCCCCCCCCCAAAAAAAATAAATAAATACGATTTTGAAATATGAGTTTTTAGGGTATGGCAAAGTTTAGTAATTAACCCACCAGTTGATGCTCGTTTACTGTACTTTTGCACCATTTTTAAACTCAAATGCTATTTAGAACAACAAAAACATGTCCCCTAGACATATCAATAAGGTTTATAGTCAGTTTAAAGGTTTGAATGGTGTGTACAATACTACTCGGCCTCATCATACATAGGCTAAATTAGTCAATGTAGCCTACTTGTGGAACAGTGCAACATGAAATAGATGCTTAATATACACTATCAAGGCCGACTCCAAATACCGACATCAATGTGAAAGTAACCGGAACATAAAACAGGTGACTGCGAATGCAAACTATGCCAGATGAATCCTACACATGCGTTGAAATAAAAGGCATGCTTCAAAGGAATTATTTCAGTCGACAAGGACGCATAAAGACAAACTCGACCAAGGAATGAAGATGTTAAGGCCGTGCCTGTGATTCAGCACCGCTGAATGGACAGTTCCTCGTTACAGGTAGGTATAGTGGAGCTCTGTGGGGTGTGACTGAATGGACAGCGTCTCTTGTCTTGTAGCCAGCTAGAATTAGGCTATTCAGTTTGGGCAGTTAGAAATGTTCTGGGGCCTCCCGAGTGGCGCAGCGGTCTAAGGCTACAGATCCGGGTTCGATCCAGGGTTATGTCACAGCAACTGGAAGATCCATGAGGCGGCACACGATTGGTCCAGCGTCATCTGGGTTAGGGAGGGTTTGACTGGCCGGGATGTTTTTTTTTTTTTTTTTTTCACCTTTATTTAACCAGGTAGGTCAGTTGAGAACAAGTTCTCATTTGCAACTGCGACCTGGCCAAGACAAAGCAAAGCAGTGTGACAAATAACAACACAGAGTTACACATTAAACAAACAGTCAAAAACACAATAGAAAATCTATATACAGAGTGCAAAATGTAGTGCAAAAATGCAGTAAGGTTAAGAGGTAGAACAATAAATAGACTATAGTGGTGACATAAATTACAGAATTATCATTATTAACACAGGAATGAAAAGTGTGCAAATTATGATGTGCAAATAGAGATACTGGAGTGCAAGATTAGTGAAAATAAACAAAAAATAAATAAATATGGGGATGAGGTAGTAGTGTGGGCTATTTACAGAAGGGCTATATACAGGTGCAGTGATCGATAAGCAGCTTTGACAGCTGATGCTTAAAGTTATTGAGGGAGATAGGAACCTCTAGCTTCAATGATTTTTGCAATTCGTTCCAGTCATTGGCAGCAGCAAACTGGAAGGAATGGCGACCAAAGGAGGTGTTGGCTTTGGGGGTGACCAGTGAGATATACCTGCTGGAGCGCATGCTACGGGTGGGTGTTGCTATAGTGACCAGTGAGCTGAGATAGGGCGGGGATTTACCTAATAAAGACTTATAGATGACCTGGAGCCAGTGGGTTTGGCGGCGAATATATAATGAAGGCCAGCCAACGAGAGCATACAGGTCGCAGTGGTGGGTAGTGTATGGGGCTTTGGTGACAAAACGGATGGCACTGTGATAGACTACATCCAATTTGCTAAGTAGAGTATTGGAGGCTAGTTTGTAAATGACATCGCCGAAATCAAGGATCGGTAGGATAGTCAGTTTTACAAGGGCATGTTTGGCAGCATGAGTGAAGGAGGCTTTGTTGCGAAATAGGAAGCCAATTCTGGATTTAATTTTGGATTGGAGATGGTTGATGTGAGTCTGGAAGTTGAGTTTATAGTCTAACCAGATGCCTAGGTATTTGTAGGTGTCCACGTATTCTAATTCGGATCCGTCGAGAGTAGTGATGATAGTCCGGTGGGCGGGTGCTGGCAGCGTTCGATAGAAAAGCATGCACTTAGTTTTACTAGCGTTTAAGAGCAGTTGGAGGCCACGGAAGGAGTGTTGTATGGCATTGAAGCTTGATTGAAGGTTAGTAAACACAGTGTCCAAAGAGGGGCCAGATGTATACAGAATGGTGTCATCTGCGTAGAGATGGATCAGAGAGTCACCAGCAGCGAGAGCGACATCGTTGATGTATATAGAGAAAAGGGTTGGCCCAAGAATTGAACCCTGTGGCACCCCCATAGAGACTGCCAGAGGATCGGACAATAGGCCCTCCGATTTGACACACTGAACTCTGTCTGCAAAGTAGTTAGCGAATGTCATTGTCCCATCGCTCTCTAGCCATTCCTGTGGCTGGCTTCCAGGTTAAGAGAGCAGTGCGCACATCCTCAGTGCGACTTGAGGATGCACGGCTCTCGACCTTCGCCTCTCCCGAGTCGCAGCGATGGGACATGACTGTAACTATCTATTGGATATCACAAAAAATTGTGGAGAAAAAGGGCAAAAAAATAAATAATAGTCTGGCCACAGTTGAGTAGCCTACAATGCTTATATGAAAATCATAACTGGCACGCAGATCTTTTGATCACCTGTAAATTGTCACTCATATGAAAAAGGTTGCAGATCTGGGTGCTCAGTATATACAAAAAACAGCCCAATAACCACCCTATAGCTAAATAACTTACCAACATTTAATGACGTTTTGCCAGCAAGATTGATGTGTTAGAAGATGGACGAGCAAGACCGATAGAGAGGTGGAAATGAATTATACCAGAGGCAGGTAGGCTACAGGTAGGGACTCAGGCAGAGGATTATGATGTAGGACTACAGCAAGAAGTTTAAATAAAGTTATCCCAACTAGGTGATCATTAATTATTTGCATTATCTCAATTATCATTCTGTTATTGTCTTGGAAGCCAAAAACAAGATATGTATTTTGGGGAAATGCTCTAAATACCATCATTTATTTTCATACCAATAGGCGCTGGATTTTTTTGGTTGGTCGTGCTACAGACAGCTACAGTGGGGAAAAATACACTGCCGATTTTGCAGGTTTTCCCACTTACAAAGCATGTAGAAGTCTGTAATTTTTATCATAGGTACACTTCAACTGTGAGAGACGGAATCTAAAACAAAAATCCAGAAAATCACATTGTATGATTTGTAAATGATTAATTTGCATTTTATTGCATGACATAAGTATTTGATCACCTACCAACCAGTAAGAATTCCGGCTCTCACAGACCTGTTAGTTTTTCTTTAAGAAGCCCTCCTGTTCTACCTGTATTAACTGCACCTGTTTGAACTCGTTACCTGCATAAAATACACCTGTCCACACACTCAATCAAACAGACTCCAACCTCTCCACAATGGCCAAGACCAGAGAGCTGTGTAAGGACATCAGGGATAAAATTGTAGACCTGCACAAGGCTGGGATGGGCTACAGGACAATAGGCAAGCAGCTTGGTGAGAAGGCAACAACTGTTGGCGCAATTATTAGAAAATGGAAGAAGTTCAAGATGACGGTCAATCTCCCTCGGTCTGGGGCACCATGCAAGATCTCACCTCGTGGGGCATCAATGATCATGAGGAAGGTGAGGGATCAGCCCAGAACTACACGGCAGGACCTGGGCAATGACCTGAAGAGAGCTGGGACCACAGTCTCAAAGAAAACCATTAGTAACACACTACGCCGTCATGGATTAAAATCCTGCAGCGCACACAAGGTCCCCCTGCTCAAGCCAGCGCATGTCCAGGCCCGTCTGAAGTTTGCCAATGACCATCTGGATGATCCAGAGGAGGAATGGGAGAAGGTCATATGGTCTGATGAGACAAAAATAGAGCTTTTTGGTCTAAACTCCACTCGCCGTGTTTGGAGGAAGAAGAAGGATGAGTACAACCCCAAGAACACCATCCCAACCGTGAAGCATGGAGGTGGAAACATCATTCTTTGGGGATGCTTTTCTGCAAAGGGGACAGGACGACTGCACCGTATTGAGGGGAGGATGGATGGGGCCATGTATAGCAGATCTTGGCCAACAACCTCCTTCCCTCAGTAAGAGCATTGAAGATGGGTCGTGGCTGGGTCTTCCAGCATGACAACGACCCGAAACACACAGCCAGGGCAACTAAGGAGTGGCTCCGAAAGAAGCATCTCAAGGTCCTGGAGTGGCCTAGCCAGTCTCCAGACCTGAACCCAATATAAAATCTTTGGAGGGAGCTGAAAGTCCGTATTGCCCAGCGACAGCCCCGAAGCCTGAAGGATCTGGAGAAGGTCTGTATGGAGGAGTGGGCCAAAATCCCTGCTACAGTGTGTGCAAACCTGGTCAAGAACTACAGGAAACGTATGATCTCTGTAATTGCAAACAAAGGTTTCTGTACCAAATATTACGTTCTGCTTTTCTGATGTATCAAATACTTATGTCATGCAATAAAATGCAAATTAATTACTTAAAAATCATACAATGTGATTTTCTGGATTTTTGTTTTAGATTCCGTCACTCACAGTTGAAGAGTACCTATGATAAAAAATGACAGACTTCTACATGCTCTGTAAGTGGGAAAACCTGCAAAATCGGCAGTGTATCAAATACTTGTTCTCCCCACTGTACATCGAACTGCTAATACAGGACTGGTAAAGGCCCAGTGCACTACTTTTGTGCACTCCCCCAAAAAAATATGTATTGATATTTGTGTTTTTTTTTAGGCTGTGCTGCAGCACCCTCAGCGCAACTACTTCACGCGGCCATGTCTCTGAGTTCCAATCGGTTTGAATCAGACTTGAACGGTGGAATTAACTGATCTTCCTCTCCAGTAGAGGGCAACATCTTTTGGGCTTTATCAGCACATTTAGTTAACCTGGAAGTTCTTCTGTAAAATGACCCACGTCAGGCCACGAGTTGGTATTTTTCTCTGATTGGTAGGATTCTTTTAAATAATATGGTCCAATCAGAGTTGAGATCGAATGCTAAAGGCGGTGCTTAGATGCGTACGAGCCAATCAGTGCCAAGTTACTCAACCTTGCCTAGGCATGTTCAGCCGAGGGTTCGGGACGTATGGACGTGTCAGCAGAGGTACTGTATGCTATGCATGCTTTAGGCAAATCCTGTATTAATTCGTTAGCAAAGTGTTTTGGTTTGTAAATGTCTTTGTCATATAGCTAAGCAAGTACCTTTGTTATTTTACGACATTTTGATAGTTAATTTGATTTTGCCACGTTGGTAACACGAGGTCCGGAACACGGACATATGTAAGACAATGTGGCTGGTATTCACGTTTAGATCTTTGGCATCATGTCTATTTTATTCACGAATTTGTTATTTTCTCAATTTAGGTACATAGTTGTGACAGCTCAACTTATCTAATGTTATTTTGTCTTTACGTTCTTTTTCGCCAATGAAATAAATAAAAAGTGTGTTGCAGATGTGATACTCCATGGAACGAGCAATGTCTGAAGTATGGACTTCAATTGGAACTAAAACCCATCGCAAATCTTGGGGACTTCTCAACAACTACAGATATTTATCCCGGAAAGCCATGCTCCTCCGTGCTGTGGAGAACGCCAGAGCACGGAAGAAGCATCAAAAGAAGACCACTATCTCCAATAAAAGAAAAAGGACAGAGGAAAAAGATGAAACGCGGGACACTATACAAAAAGTAAAACATATAAAATTACCAGAGAGACACCAGTGTCTAGACGTTTATAGCACACTAAAACACACCGACTCATGTACTTATGTTGCTAAATTTGGACCGCCATTGCCCCCTACAGTAGAGGGTTTGCCGATAGCTGCTTCTGGGGACAAGAGCCTAGTCCACCAGCAGACTTCAGAAGGCAAAAAGCTGGTTGGGACCGCTCTGAGTGAACGATGGGAGGTGGACAGTGGATTCTCGTCTGAGGCCAGCCCTCCAGTTAGCGGGCGCAGTTCTCCCTGCCCCACCATGTGCCCAACCACCGTGGTGGCCATGGACTGTGAGATGGTTGGTACAGGGCCGGGCGGGCGCACTAGTGAATTGGCACGCTGCAGCCTGGTGGATTACCATGGCAACGTCCTGTACGATAAGTACATCAGTCCGTGCCAGGCCGTGACAGACTACAGGACACGTTGGAGTGGCATCCAGAGGCACCATTTACAGAACGCTCTGCCTTTCCCCAAGGCTAGAACAGAGGTGAGAAGAGAACTAGCCCCTAATCATCACAAGATGGTCTGGTAGTCTTTGGCCTTTAATAGTATTATTTCCTTTTGACTTCTGAAGTATTCTAGAAAGCCTAACTGGACTTAGCCAGGATCTCAAAGGAAAGGAGGTCCATTGGAAGCCATTTATGATTTGTTTAATACTTTTGATTATTTCTATTTGTCTTGTATGCGTGTTCTCGTTGGTAATTGCCACCAATACTATGTGTGCAGATACTACGAATACTGGACGGGAAAGTGGTGATCGGCCACGCCCTGTACAACGACTTCCAGGCCTTGGACTTCACCCACCCAGGTCACATGATCAGGGACACAAGTGGTATGCGTCTGCTCAGGCGACTGGCTGGCTTCCCCACAAAGCGCTGCGTCTCACTCAAGATCCTGGCCGAAAGCCTCCTAAAAAGGAAAATACAGGTGAGTGCTCCTCCCTGCCATCTCTAGCCAGAGATGGCTAGGTTTGTTTGGTGACCATTTTTAAAAGCGGCTGAGGTTAGGGCTCTGACTAGATCGATGGATATATCTTGACAGCCTTGACCATGTTGGGTTGGTCATTGGTGTCAACGTTTGCAATTTGAGTCAATGATGACACATTCTCTTTGTCTTGTCCCTAACAGGTTGGAAGGAGGGGCCACAGTTCAGTGGAGGATGCTCTTGCTTCTTTGGACCTGTATAAACTTGTGGAAGGGGAGTGGGAACAGGACATGCAAGATAGAATGAGGGACCGAGACACAGGCACTCTCCCAGACCCGGCTACCTCAAACCACTACATGCAGGACCAGTACTGGCCAGAGGACTTGACTGATGACGGCCATTGAGAGAAGCCTGTGTATGAGGGTTGATTGGGGTAAAAGTAGGCCAGAGGGTTTAAGTTAAATGATTCAAGTTGGCAAGCATGGCAGTATGGTTTAGTCAATATCCAACTGCTCTTCTGACTGGCTATTAACTCAAGTTTGTGAAAAAATGGTGATATTATATTAATCTGATTAGCTAGTATTGCACACATCCATACTGGGAGCCAGTTTCCACAGGGGATAAGGTCATGGCAACACATCAAGTCGCTCAATTTTGAGATTGGCATCAAGAAAGGGAGAACTGAAAGTAGGGGAGAAATTGAATGACGGGGATTTATTTTAATGTGTTGCAGCTGTATGTCGAGCATGTGAAGTTTGACTTAACATGTAGCTAAAGTGTTAGTTGATATGTAACGTGCTCAACTTACTACTTGGACAGTTCGAACAATGGCTGGAAGTCCTATGGGCATCTGCTCTTCAACTAGCACATACCCATAGACTTTCATCCATTGCGTTAACACTAGTTAGCATTGACTCCACCGCTAACTTCCTTCATACTGGACACATACTGACTCTGGGGAAGTAGATGAAAGGGCTTCATTTATGTGGCTGTTCAACGAAGACCCTGCTGTGCCTGTGCCCTAATTGAATGTCAATATATTGGAATAAAATGTACAAAAATCTTAACTGGACTTGAAAATAGATGTGCTAATGCATTGCACTTGATGTTGATAGAAAAATGTTCCGTTTCAGATCTGAATGCATATTTTGACCCATGTCTCAAAAGCCTCCATTTCCAATCGTTCACAATTTTTCCCAGTGTTCATTCGACCTGAATCGTTTTTTTGCCTCAAATATGAGCAACTTGTTACTTTTCCCCACTAGGTGGGAGTGCAATCGATTTAGCTTTCAATCTTGTTTCAGAGCCATCTGTGATGTCAAATGCCATCTTCCATATAATCAGCTTTTCTCTGGAAATTCTATAGATTTATACTACAAGATACTTTTGGTCATGAAGTGTGTCGACACCTGCTCGTCAAATCTCATTCCAAAATCGTGGGCATTAATATGGATTTGGTCTCGTCTTTGCTACTATAACAGCCTCCACTCATCTGGGAAGGCGTTCCATTAGATGTTGGAACATTGCTGCGGGAATTTGCTTCCATTCAGCCACGAGCATTAGTGAGGTCATGCGCTGATATTGGGCAATTAGGCCTGGCATGCAGTCAGCAATTCTACGGAAATTGTAGATTTTGAAGAGCCAACATAATTTTTTACCAAAACTTATAGTCAGATAATAGTTAACCCTTTACTATCAGAAATCAGGGATGTGATTAATCCGGATTTTCCGACTTGACAATGTGACCCACATGAATCGTGCAGATCTGTAAAAAATGTGGGGTAAGGTGCGGGGGGGTACCATTCCATGTCGACTGTATTGTATATCATTGCTTAGTTTAGTGTTGAAATGAGGACGCACACTGTCTGCGGCTCTTTTCCTATGTGTCCCTCGTTTGCAGCGGTTGTATCAGTGAATAAGTAGATTTTGGTAATAGCTCGATTAAAGGGTTTACATAGTAACGCAATTTCCCAAATAAACCTGGTTTTCTCTTCATGGGTTTATTTCATAGTTGGGTTAAGGCTGTTTTGTGGCCGTGCGAATTCGGAGCTGGAAGTCGTTCTGGCGCTCGCGCCTCAGCTAGTTTTCTGCCTTGCGCAAATCCTATAGTCACACATGTAAACATAAATACATTATTTCGATATTGATTACATTATATAATTCTAGCACTATAAATAATTTATCAAGCTTTTCTCTATCAGACCAAATGAAGGAATTGACTTGTTATTCTGAAGAAAATGTCCATTATTCTTGATTTGCAGCATACACGGACTCATGGCCAGGCTAACATTTAACAGCCCTGAATTAAAGTCTATTGATGGGGGGTCAAGAAACGATTCAAATGGAGCTGGTTGCTGGAGACTGTTCAAGTTGAAGGAAACACCTTTTCACTGAATTGCTTCAGCAAAATTAGGGAACCAGGCAAGGCTATTTGCAAAATTTGCAACCACCCAATTAACAATGGCACAAGTGGGAAGATAGCACTCCGGAAACATGGAGCATCCAAAACACGTGAAAGCGTGTAAGATCCCATAACAGAACATGCGCATAGAGATAGCAGCAGCATATAATATCATTGTTGCGGCTCCACACAACAACCCAGAGAAACCGAGATCAATTCCTCCTTTATGCATCCGTGTTGCACAGGATCAAGTAAGTGTTTCCTGATTTTGAATCAACTCTTTTTCAGTCAACTCTTCTTCGTTTATTTTTTACAGTGTTTGAAACAGCTGGTTATTAACTGAAATAATGACATAACAGAAAATGGACTGAATTAAAACAGATCTACCAATTTGCTAGAATAGCAGCAAATGAGATAGATTGCTTCCAAGGGGGGAAATAAGCCTACTCAATTAACAAAACATTAATTAAAATAACAAATACTGTTCTGAACAAATTGCAGATTAGGCTACACCTTAAAAATAATGATAATCAGTGATGATAATGATAATAAACGTAGTACTTTGGGAAATTATTTTATTTAGGATGCATGGTGTTTAATCAAATTTTGTTTTCCAGGCTCTCATTCTTGGATTTGTTGCCGAGAATTCTCTTCCTCTGTCAATCACACCAGAGATTATTGAATTGGCACAAGATCTGGCTAAAGATCCAAAAGCCCTTGCTGAACTTTCAATGGATAGGACATCTGCTTCATACAAGCTCACCCATAGTGTGAAGAATACTATCCAAGATGAAGTACTAGAGGAAATAAGAAGTGTCCCCTTCTCCCTCAACATTGATGAGGCCTCCAGCAAGACAAACAAAAGGGTATTAGGAGTGCTTGTTAGCTACTGGTCTGAGAAACACGAGAGGATGGTTGTACAACACCTTGCAGCTCTGGAGCTCATATCTGTTACAGCAGAATCTCCAATGCACTGGATGGGCTTTTTGAAAGAATGACTCTCCCATGGGATAATCTGGTGCCCATTCTCATGGACTCATGTGCTGTGATGAGGGGCTCTAAAAATGGCCTGGAGAAGAAGATCAGAGACCGCCGTGCCCCTCAACTCCTTGACATTGATGGGGACTCGTGTCACCACCTTCATAATTCCAGCAAGAAATTATGTTGTCCTTTTGAGCGTTGGGTTGAGGCTTTGCTGTCAGACCTACACACAGACCACAAATGGTCAGCTGACATGAAAGACGGACTCAAAGAAATTTGCAGCATATTTGGAATACATTTTTCGCGGCCAGAGTGCTATGTTCCACACCGGTGGCTCTCAGTCTTGGATGTCAGTCTGGACACATTGCGCATGTGGGATGCATTGGTCGTGTTCTACTATGCCTTTCTGAGAAATGAAGATCAGAGTACCTGCAAGGACATTATCAATGCCATCCTACAAAAGCAGGGCGTACAGGAAGCAGGCAGGAGTTGTGGAAAGAGTTGGGGAACAGGTCCAAGAACTTCACAAACGAGGGGAAGATGAGAAAGGTCAGGATTTGCAAGAAGGTGAGAAAAACGCCCTAAACATCAACTGTAGCTTAATCGGTGGTGGCAGTGGGCAAAGTTTTACAATGTAAACGGTACATTTACTTATTGGTTATTATAATTGTATTTATTTTGTCAAGATGCTTGTTATGTACATTGCTGTGATTGCTGCAGAGAGAAAATATGTTTTTATGTTTTGGCAGGTGCTATTTGAGGACAAGAAAACCCTCCTTGAGCTCCACTTCTATTCAGCAGTCCTTCCCATGCTGAAGCATTACGTCCTGCTTTTTCAGTCCAAGGATCCAAAGGTTCATAACTCCACGATGAGCAGGAGAAACTCGTCAGTTTTTATCCGGCTTCATCAAGCCAGAAGACCTGATTGACAGATTTCGATCTTTCAGCACCTTTTGTTGCCTCTGAGGCCTCATCCATCCTGGACAAACTAGGGAGGGAACACCCTGTGGTGAAGGCTTTCAAAACTAAGGTATGATATGGCATTATTTAGGTAAACAATTAAAACATGTAATCAGAAAATGTATTCCACCCAGAGGATAGCATGTGAAAGTGTAATTAAACACTTATTTCCAACATGTTCCTCAATATTAGACAATTAAGACATAATGACATAACACCATAACAATACACATTTAATTCAATAAAAATAAACAAAAAACACTAGTTACCAGAACTTATGCCGTAATTATGTACGTTGAAATGTGAACAAGGCATATGAATGCACATTTGATATGAATGCATCTGGCACATGGAAGAACGCAAAGCGTTGTCCATAGCACGAAAACTATTCCCGTAAAGAGTGGGATTTGCAACACAACGAAATAAACGATAACAGCAATAATATGAAACTATAGACGTTTTATATTGTCACACGATTTGTATCGTCATATCGCACAGCCCTATACTTGGTTCTTACACTGTACTTTATTTATTAAAGGTAATTCAAGCCTACACCAGCTGTGCAGGTGATCTTCAAGCAAGACTGCCTCTTGACAGTCCAACCCTGATGACCCTGTCATGCTTGGACCCAGATGCAAGGGGAAGCCATCACATTCTTCCTCATCTCCAGAAGTTGCCGAACCTGTTTCCAGCTGTGAAGCTTAATGAACTGGAGAGAGCTGCATTTCAACATGAAATACACAGGTGTCTGTAATTGTTCAAAGATGACAGATCATGCTAATTGATTAGTTGATGAATGGTGGACTGTTGTGAGAAAGACACAGAAGTACCCGGCACTCTGCAAGCTTGCACTGTCTGCACTATGCCCATTTCATGGTCCACAGCTGGAATCTGCGTTCAGTGTAATGTCCAACATCCTGCAAGCCAAAGCTTCCAACCTAAGTGTAGAGACATACGAGTCCTATCAAGTTGTCAAATACAACCTGAAGGCCATGCAGGTGTCGGCCATTCAGCACTACTCCCGGAAGACAAAGGAGAGTCTGGTTAATGTACGGCTGTGCAGAAATGTAAAATTGTCGAGCCAAAGGTACAGAGCTCTGCTCAGAGAAAAAAAAGACCTGAACAAACGGCCTTATATATATATATATATATATATATATATATATATCTTTATTTAACCAGGTAGGCCAGTTGAGAACAAGATAAAGCAAAGCAGTGCGACAAAAACAACAACAGAGAGTTACACATGGGATAAAAAAAACGTAGTCATTAACACAATAGAAAATCTATGTACAGAAAAAAAGCCATATCTCAGACTGGCCAATAATAAAAAAAAAAGATTAATATGGGCAAAAGAACACAGACACTGGACAGAGGAAGATATGGCTTTTTCTTTGCAACTCTTCATAGAAGGCCAGCATCCCAGAGTCGCATCTTCACTGTTGATGTTAAGACTGGTGTTTTGCGGGTACTATTTAATGAAGCTGCCAGTTGAGGACTTGTGAGGTGTCTGTTTCTCAAACTAGACACTCTAATGTACTTGTCCTCTTGCTCAGTTGTGCACCGGGGCCTCCCACTCCTCTTTCTATTCTGGTTAGAGCCAGTTTGCACTGATCTGTGAAGGGAGTAGTACACAGAGTTGTACAAGATCTTCAGTTTCTTGGCAATTTCTCGCATGGAATAGCCTTTATTTCTCAGAACAAAAATAGACTTGACGAGTTTCAGAAGAAAGTTCTTTGTTTCTGGCCATTTTGAGCCTGTAATCGTTTTGTGTGTAGAGTCTAGAGAAAAGGAGCCACAGTTTCAGAAATCATGTGTGAGCAATTGTCAATAACTGTAAGAACGGGAAGCATAGAAATATGGCACATAGAACAGGTCCGCAGCTTCTTTCAATGAGAACGACAAATCTATAACTCACATTTCTATGTGAATTTGGTCAGGTCGCCCAAAAAGTTACATTTTGCCACTTTAACTAAGTCTGTTTGGATGTGATCAGGGTTGGAAGAACAGACATAATCGTGTACGTTTTTTTTTTAAGTCCTTAAAAAAGCCTTGGGGTGACACTGTTCCCTGGCAAACCTAGGCCAGGATTCAATGAAAGGCGCATTGTTGACAAGGGCATTGCACTTGGAAAAGTAATTTATGCTTGAGCCGACGTCAACAGTGTTTACCACGAATGAGATCTCCGCCTACGTTGGTAAATTGGCTATTTAAAGCAGTGCTGAAACAAGCCTTTGAATTTGTTTTAACTTAACCTTTATTTAAATAGGCATGTCAGTAAAGAACAAAGTATTATTTACAATAGTGGGTTAACTGCCTTGTTCAGGGGCAGAACGACAGATTTTTACCCTGTCAGCTCGGGGATTCGATCCAGCAACCTTTCAGTTACAGGCCCAACGCTCTGACCACTCGACTACCTGCCGCCCCAAATGAATGAAATGAATGAATCCCGGCCTTAGGTAATGTACCTTTAACGTTTGCCATTACATCACCGCTTCCTTTTCCGAAGCTGAACAGTTCATCAAATAAAGTTCCTTCCTTCCACCTTTTTTTTTGGTCATGGGTCTTGCTAATGATTGAGAGAAAACTGCCAGGATGACGTCACAGAGAAATTCTGCAGCATTAGCAGAAACTAGTCCTGTTTGGAAAGGAAGATCAGATCTGAAAAAGAGCTGCTGTGAAAATATCTGTGATTGGTAAAAAAATAACAATTAGTGTAAAAATATCACAATTGGGCTGCCTGTCTAAACGCAGCCTATATGGTCTCACTATCTGTGCTGCTGCTGATCACGCACGCACACACACACACACACACACACACACACACACACACACACACACACACACACACACACACACACTAAAGCTTTAACTTAGCTCTTGGGCTCAGGGCTGACTATGGGAACACAGAGCCTGACATTGTGCTGCCATTAGGGCAACTTTAGTCACACAGACCCCCTCATTGAGCGGATCAGACCTGGTTTAAGAGATTACTCCTGCTTCGCCATTGCATCAGTGCGAAATGTCCATCAGTGACATTTTTGGGAGGGAAAGGGGCTCACTACCAAATATCCTTCATCTGCTTCCTACTGTAACACATGGCTACCTCAACATGTACTGCTCTTGGTTACTTCCTACTGTAACACATGGCTACCTCAACATGTACTGCTCTTGGTTACTTCCTACTGTAACACATGGCTACCTCAACATGTACTGCTCTTGGTTACTTCCTACTGTAACACATGGCTACCTCAACATGTACTGCTCTTGGTTACTTCCTACTGTAACACATGGCTACCTCAACATGTACTGCTCTTGGTTACTTCCTACTGTAACACATGGCTACCTCAACATGTACTGCTCTTGGTTACTTCCTACTGTAACACATGGCTACCTCAACATGTACTGCTCTTGGTTACTTTCTACTGTAACACATGGCTACCTCAACATGTACTGCTCTTGGTTACTTCCTACTGTAACACATGGCTACCTCAACATGTACTGCTCTTGGTTACTTTCTACTGTAACACATGGCTACCTCAACATGTACCAACATTATCTTCCTCACCTACTTCCATACTCACTAATTTCATTGTTCTTCAATGTTTCCCATGCTACGACCTAAAGACCACACCTAACACCTACTATTTGTATGTTTCACTCTCTGGATAGCTGAATCACTCAATTAATGGAGGACTTTTGTACGTGTATGTACCTATGTAACAAACCTTACATTAAACTCGTCCCAATGCTATAGGGTTTAAATTGTTTGTAGCCACATGCACCACAACGCTACTATACTATGTGATGCAAGATTATATAGCGTGTGCACAGCGGTTTTATCCTCTATACTACATAACAACATACAGTATTTGAAAACTAAGCTGACATCAGTTGGATAACGGGACTCGTGGATGTGTTTACTGATATGAATGGACTTTACTCCACATCCTAATGCGTGGAGGCGGGAGGTGGAGAAGAAAGTACCATGATATATAAAAAAAAAAAGGTTTTGACAATACATAACAAATAAAAATGTTTCTCTAGGCTAGCAACATTGACAAGTCCTCTCATTGCACTTCATTGTCAGTGATACAATATTATCAACTCAAACTGGTTGAGAACGACTGATTTCATGTAGTTTGATTCCTCGACAGCAACTGGTGATAGTGGGGGGGACCTGGTCCTCTACAGCAACTACAGGAACTGGTGACAGTGGGGGGGACCTGGTCCTCTACAGCAACTACAGGAACTGGTGACAGTGGGGGGGACCTGGTCCTCTACAGCAACTACAGGAACTGGTGACAGTGGGGGGGACCTGGTCCTCTACAGCAACTACAGGAACTGGTGACAGTGGGGGGGACCTGGTCCTCTACAGCAACTACAGGAACTGGTGACAGTGGGGGGGACCTGGTCCTCTACAGCAACTACAGGAACTGGTGACAGTGGGGGGGACCTGGTCCTCTACAGCAACTACAGGAACTGGTGACAGTGGGGGGGACCTGGTCCTCTACAGCAACTACAGGAACTGGTGACAGTGGGGGGGACCTGGTCCTCTACAGCAACTACAGGAACTGGTGACAGTGGGGGGGACCTGGTCCTCTACAGCAACTACAGGAACTGGTGACAGTGGGGGGGGACCTGGTCCTCTACAGCAACTACAGGAACTGGTGACAGTGGGGGGGACCTGGTCCTCTACAGCAACTACAGGAACTGGTGACAGTGGGGGGGACCTGGTCCTCTACAGCAACTACAGGAACTGGTGACAGTGGGGGGGGACCTGGTCCTCTACAGCAACTACAGGAACTGGTGACAGTGGGGGGGACCTGGTCCTCTACAGCAACTACAGGAACTGGTGACAGTGGGGGGGACCTGGTCCTCTACAGCAACTACAGGAACTGGTGACAGTGGGGGGGACCTGGTCCTCTACAGCAACTACAGGAACTGGTGACAGTGGGGGGGACCTGGTCCTCTACAGCAACTACAGGAACTGGTGACAGTGGGGGGGGACCTGGTCCTCTACAGCAACTACAGGAACTGGTGACAGTGGGGGGGACCTGGTCCTCTACAGCAACTACAGGAACTGGTGACAGTGGGGGGGGCCTGGTCCTCTACAGCAACTACAGGAACTGGTGACAGTGGGGGGGGACCTGGTCCTCTACAGCAACTACAGGAACTGGTGACAGTGGGGGGGACCTGGTCCTCTACAGCAACTACAGGAACTGGTGACAGTGGGGGGGACCTGGTCCTCTACAGCAACTACAGGAACTGGTGACAGTGTGGGGGGACCTGGTCCTCTACAGCAACTACAGGAACTGGTGACAGTGGGGGGGACCTGGTCCTCTACAGCAACTACAGGAACTGGTGACAGTGGGGGGGACCTGGTCCTCTACAGCAACTACAGGAACTGGTGACAGTGGGGGGGGACCTGGTCCTCTACAGCAACTACAGGAACTGGTGACAGTGGGGGGGGCCTGGTCCTCTACAGCAAAGACAGACCTCCCACCTATATTCACGGTCATACATGTGAAGGATTAGGGTTAGAGTGCTTTCAACACAGGGTCTGAGCTCCGTTCAAGTTGCAGGCCACAGAGTATTAACAACCGCTACTTTTCATTTGTTCCAAGAATCGTTGGAATGCAATCAACTCCCTTCCCCTTTTCACCTCCCCTAACCCTGCCTTCACTTCTGCTATTGGCTCAGCCCCACCCTAACCCTGCCTTCACTTCTGCTATTGGCTCAGCCCCACCCTAACCCTGCCTTCACTTCTGCTATTGGCTCAGCCCCACCCTAACCCTGCCTTCACTTCTGCTATTGGCTCAGCCCCATCCTAACCCTGCCTTCACTTCTGCTATTGGCTCAGCATCATTAAGGAGACTTTCCCTCCTTTCTTCCCCCCTCCCCCCTTCCACTTTATGCTGATTATCAGAGAAATCTGATGGGCGTAATCCAGTGTGACGACACTTATCCTGACGCTACAAATCATAGGGCCCAGCGGTCCTGCTCCACACAGACTCCTGTGACTCTCGACAGCGCCCAGCCTCCTCCCTCTCCAGGTAAGGCTCAATCTCCCCGATCCGGGAGCCTCCGCTGTGGGGTACCCACTGTGACCCATCTCCCTCACACCCAGGGGGTGGTGCATTCCAAATACTGCTGGGGGTTTGGCAGTTCTGATGGACCCAGTTGAGTGTTGCTGGATTGGAGCCCAAATTAGGAAGTTTCTTTGGTCAGAGGAAGGAGTGAAAAATGATTGGCATTGCGTTACAGACTACTCTCATGTTTTACAAGGCAGAGCGTTGCCTTGTATGCTGGTTTGGTTGTTGAACACTGGGGGTTAAATCTGATAAACAGGAGAGATTTGAATACTTTGTGTTTTATAGAGCATATCTCAATGTGGACAGGTGGAATGTTTGAGCTTCCTTGTTGTGCCTAGTGGAGGACTTGGGAATCCACTGCCTGTGGCTCTGACTATCAATGCATCTGAGTCCAGTGCTTTCGGAGCTTTGGTCGCAGAGCTCTCTAGCTGGCTCAATCAGAAATTGAGGGAAGCTCTGACTGAGTGTGTAGCTCTTTGATGGTAGCGCTGACAATCCGAATGCACTAGGAGATCATCAATCTGAATGCACTAGGAGATCAATTGCACAGTTTTTCTGAATTGAGTGGCTAACCCATGCTTAACCCTGGCCATACAACAACTGTGCTATTGTGTCAGTGATATCATCATTGAGTCTGGTGTTTTTATTTGATACAGCCTGCTATATAAAGAATACACATAATCATAAACAATGTAGTTGATCAGATAATAGACTGGTATAAATGTCTTTAATAAGCTGCACGATCTGAAGGGTTTCGAATGCTGGGGGGTTTAAACTGAATTGTTTGTTTTGATGTTTTCCTGTGATTCAATCCATTCTCCAATTGTGAATAATCAAATCCTTCTTATTTTCCAGTGGGTACAAAGCTGCTCTAAACAAGTAAAGAAATGGCTGTTGTTGTAAGTACCTCTAAGCATCTCTCTAACAGGGTTAGATGCTGCACTGTAATTATTCAAACCATTCACTGGTGTTTGTGTTACAGATCAATGTCAAAAGTACTTGAGAGCCCGTTCAGAATTGTTCAGTTCAGGTGGTTATTTTTCCTTCCATTGAAGAGCAGAAACAGAATGCATCATCATGTTCCTTCGGAGGATGCAATCCACAATAGATAAGCTTATTGTGTCATCGTATGTCCTTCTTTCACTCAAACAGCAGAAATAGAATGGCCGCCAGGCAGTCCACCCATCAGGGAACGTTGACTTGAATGGGGATGGCCAACCTATAGAATCTATTTCTATGACTCAAACGTCATATAACTTCCTGTGCCATGGACAATGGCAGCTCAACATTTCTCAGGCACATTAGCGCTAGTTGCCGTCAATTGCTAGCATTAACCACTAATCAGATCTCAGCCCAGGTTTACCAGGCTTTTTACGTCACTCATGTGAGGGAGATTAGCCAATGCTAACACTAAAGCTCATTGATAGAGGCCTCCTTTTGGATTGTATATGGGCTTAAGCACTGGATTAAACCTCATTCGTAAGGTAGCTATTTGGTAGTCTTGTTTTTTGTTGGGAAGTCGTGGTTGTCATCATCCACCCCTCTCTCTCCCCAGAGTGGAACGTTCCGTATGGTGTCGGAGGAAGAGCAGGCTCTCAGGGCCAAGCTGGAGCGCCTCACGGTCAAAGACCACGGTCCCGTGTTCGGACCCTGCGCCAAGCTGCCTGACCACACTGTGCAGAAGGTCTGCGGTCACTCTCTTACAAGCCTCACACTGTAGATTCACTTCACGGCCTCCCGAGTGGCGCAGCGGTCTAAGGCACTTCATCGCAGTGCTAGCTGCGTCACTTCAGATCCTGGTTCAATCCTAGGCTGTGTCACAGCTGGCCGCGAATGGGAGAACCATGAGGCGGCGCACAATTGGCCCAGCGTCGTCCAGGTTAGGGGAGGGTTTGGTCGGCCGGGGTGCCCTTGTCCCATCGCGATCTAGCAACTCCTGTGGCGGGCCGGGCGAATGCACGCTGACACGGTCGCCAGGTGTTTCCTCCGGCACATTGGTACGGCTGGCTTCCGGGTTAAGAAAGCATTGTGTCAAGAAGCAGTGCGGCTTGGCTGGGTTGTGTTTCGGAAGACGCATGACTCTTGACCTTCGACTCTCCCAAGTCCGTACGGGAGTTGCAGCAATGGGAAAAGACTATCTACCAATTTGGATATCACGAAATTGGGGAGAAAATGGGGTTACAAATATATAATCGTATATTTTAAATAAAATATCCCTTCCATTACATCTCACCTCACACCAACCCCTACCTTCACCCACGTCACTCTAGCCCACCCTAACCCTGCCTTCACTTCTGCTATTGGCTCAGCATCATAAGCCCTACCACAAACCCAAGTGCAACCACACATCATGTGTGTTGAGAGTTTAACTGGAGTCCAGACTACCTTTACAAACTCCCTCCCTCGTCTCAAAAACAAGAACACTTAATTGCATCTTAATTTTCCCAAAATAGTAATTTCTTTGCAAAGGTAAATTACAAGAACAAGCATGACAGCATACTGTGTAGATGCTACATGCACATACAACACTCTCATCTGAAAAAAGCTGGATGCTCTCCAGTTCGGAGGTTGTAGACCTCATCAGAGGTTGACTGACTGATGCTTTGTTGGTTCCCTACAGGCCAAGGATGAGCTGAACGAGACAGACGAGAAGCGGGCGTCGGCAGTCAAAGAGCTGAGGGGAATAATCAAGGAGAAGGCAGAGGCTGAGGACGACCTGGCCAAAGGGGTGCTGGAAACCTTCGGAGAGAAGCCTGACAGTATGCTGGTCCGCTTCATTCGCGCCAGGAAATACGACGTGCCAAGAGCCTTCGAGCTAATGAAGGGTGAGTTCCCATAAACTACTGTACTGTATGTCAGTAAAGCTTAGTGAGCAAGTTCTTCTGTCTATTTCATTGAAGCTGATGTGATGTGTTATAAATGCTTTATCTTTCAATGACAGGCAGCTATAGCCTTGTCCCAAATCTGTTTCTGTATAGCCAAGTACTGTTGGAGTTGGCAAGAGAGCACAAACAGATTTAGGACCAGGCTAAGGAAGCTATGCTATGGTGTAAATGATAATTTTGAACATTGGCATTGGAACGGAATGTAGTTTGATTAAACCTAACTAAGCAACAACACACGCTGAAGTTCCTGTCTGCTTAACTCCTCCTAACTTGACCAGAGTCTATTTGATGTCGACGATCCTGTGTCTGCGTACAGGTTACGTGCGCTTCAGGAGGGACTACCCGGAGCTGTTCGAGAACCTGACCCCAGAGGCTGTCCGCAGCACCATCGAGGCCGGCTACCCAGGCATCCTGTCCAGCAGAGACAAGTACGGCCGCATCGTGCTTCTCTTCAACATCGAGAACTGGGACTACGAAGAGATCACCTTCGACGAGGTGACTACCGGGGACCTGGGTCTCCACAATGCACACATTTGAGATACATTGGTGGTCCCCACACGGCACTAAAACATGACAGGACCAATGCTTTCATAGATATACAGTAATGGTTGTCACTAAAAGGAGAACGTGCTCAAAATCGGAAAAAAATACAAATCTATGTGTAGACAGGTGAAGAGGGAGCTTGGAACCAAACATTTAAAAAAGGGCCAGCACTCACTTGATTATGATTTGCAGTAATAGGAGCTTAGTTTTAATTATCTTTCATAGCAATATTACTTAATAGACCACACAGGCCGAAACGTATGCCAGTGTCTATTGAGTTATTTTGCTATGAAAGAGAATTAAAACAAAGCTCCTATTACTGCAAATCATAATCAAGTGAGTGCTGGCCCTTTTCTCATTCCTCTGTCACGTTGACAACAAAAGTGTCAACAGGTGTGTGCTTCATATGTGTGTGTCTGCGCACGCGTGACTGTGTGTTCATCAGATCCTGCGTGCCTACTGTGTAATCCTGGAGAGCCTGCTGGAGAACGAGGAGACTCAGATCAACGGTTTCTGTATCATTGAGAACTTCAAGGGCTTCACCATGCAGCAGGCCTCTGGTATCAAACCCACTGAGCTCAAGAAGATGGTCGACATGTTGCAGGTCACTTTTACACACATTCTAAAGGAATAGTAAACAGCACATTACCTAAGGATACAAAAGAATGGATTTTAAAATGTTTGGTTATCATCCCATCTGTTTTACCTACATGTGCTGAACTCATTATGGCATAGTTCAACAATTCTAGTTTCCCTTTCCTTTACTCATACAATAAGGATGCTTAATTATGGCCATAGTTGTGGTGAGATCTGGAATGAATTGAACCTCTGTTCCTCTTGTGTGTATCAGGATTCCTTCCCTGCCCGTTTCAAGGCGGTCCACTTCATCCACCAACCCTGGTACTTCACCACCACCTACAACGTGGTCAAGCCCCTCATGAAGGGCAAGCTGCTTGAGAGAGTGAGTGAAACAGACCCTGAGAAAGAACATGAAAGAATGAATGTATTAATTAATTCAACCTTTTTATAGTGATAGAGGTTGGTGGGGAAAAACTTGGGATTTTATTGGGAAAATGTCCGTAACATGATAAAACTATACGAATCAACAAATAACGAAGGTGAATGGGTTCTTTATCAACATGTAATATACAAGTAACAGTAAATACAAAAATACTCAGTGGCCAGTTTATTAGGTACACCACCCCGTTCAGGAAAATGGTTGAGTCACGTGGCTTGCTATATAAAGCAGGCAGACAGTTACTGTTCGAATGAACGTTGGGCAAAACAAGTGACTTAAGTAACTTTGACCGCGGTATTATCATCGGTGCCAGTATCCAGGTTTACCCAGAATGCCGCGACAAACAAAAAGCACCCAGTCAGCGGCAGTCCTGGGGGCGGAAACAGCTGAGAGGTCCAAGGAGAATGGCAAGAATCGTGCGAGCTAACAGTGGTGTGCATAACGGCATCTTGGAACGTACCTTATCACGGATAGGCTAGTGCAGCAGACGACCACACCGGGTTCCACTCCTATCAGCAAAAAAAGAAGAAGAAGCGGGCACACAACCACCAACACTGGACAATTGAAGAGAGGAAAAACTGCATCTGGTCCGACGAATCCCGGTTCCTGTTGAGTCGTGCTGATGGTAGAGTCAGGATTTGGCGTAAGCAGCATGGACCCATCCTGCCTGGTGTCAACGGTACAGGCTGGTGGCGGTTGTGTGGGGAATGTTGGCACACATTAGGTCCCTTGATACCAATCAAGCAACATTTCCATGCCCAGAAGAATTCAAGATGCTCTGGAGGCAAAGGGGGGGTCTGACCTGGTACTAGATGGGTGTACCTAATAAACTGTCCACTGAGTGTATATGGTGTTCATAGGTATGTAGTTCATAGGTTTGTCTGTCTACCAAATCAGGTGTTTGTCCACGGAGACGAGCTGGACAACTACTACAAGGAGTTTGAAGTGGACATCCTGCCCTCCGAGTTTGACGGCAAGAACTCCAAGTACGACGGCAAAGCCATAGCAGCCAAGCTGTTCGACTGAACAACCCCCTCTCCCCCATCCGCCACCTCTCCATCTAGACTGAGACCCCACCCCACAGACTCCGTAGAAATACACTATAAAAACATAGGTGTGGCTTTAGAAAATTATGTGAAAAGGGGGGGGGTGGTATCGCACAGGTTTTGTTTTCCAGCGGTTATTAAGTATTAGACACTGATCAAAGTACTCCCAACAGCACAGAGTAGACTATATATCCTTGGCTCTTCCCTGGGTTACTTAACAGGCCTAACTATTGAGCTTTTCTCTGTGCTGTGGGGATGTGCTTTGTCTAACCCTGACCCACACAGCTATTAAACCTGGCAGGACTCAGATTGCTCTATCCACCTCCCGCTTCACCTCACGGCGAAGGCATATGAATCCAACAAGTAGCCATCTCTGTTTGTTTTTGACCATGCTTGGAGATGAATATGAGCAGATTTATCCTCTGAATTGGTGCAGAGGCATGAGCATGTCACCACTATGTGTACAATAAAGTGTATAAAGAACGATGACGCTGTTCATCTTGGTTTGTAGGATCTTTGCACACAAACGTAGGTTAGCAACGAATACACAATCATTGCAGACAAATCTACAACAAAATAATGTATTTATTTCAAGGATACAAGTTCAGTTCCCCCCCCCCCTCAAATGTATTGCATTTTGCACACATGATTACTTTATACGTCAAGCCAAGTTGTGATTCTACATTATAATGACTGAACATCATTGTACATCTATAGGGGTTGTAAACAAAACAAAGCAATAAGGCAAACAAAGGATGAATTCCATAGGGAAAGATAGTGGAAGTTATGACCTTAGTTCTCTCAGCAAGGCTCTCAGTCCTGCAACTCTTATTATCTACCCAATAATAACACCGTAACTTGGTCCACTTTTATACCATGGAATAGAATACAGACCAGCACAGATAAAAAGATAGAGCCTGGGATTCAATCAAAGGCACACTGTCGACAAACACACTGCACTTATCAACATAACCCCAAATTACCTGGCACGTGCAGAGATCACATTCAGATATCAGCTCAAGTGCAAATTACCTTTAAAAAGTGAAGTGTGTTTGTCTACAGTGCGCCTTTGACTGAGTCTCGACCAGAGTATTTCAGCCAACTTAGTTGTGAGCACTTAGTCTGTGCCACACAATAACATATTTTTGTACAGAATTGTATCATTTATTTAACACAACAGAACAGTTTCCAATCTCTTAAAAGAGGAGAAAATATAAATACATGGCAAATGTGAAAATAAGGGCTCAAAAAACTAAGATTGCTGTCAGACTTTGCACCTAAACTTACATACAGTAAACCTCAAAACCTAATTTGTAATTTATTTATTTTTTAAAGCATAGGGCTTTGCCCATATAAGGAAGAACACCAAGTCACATTTGTTTTGGTATTTCAATTGAGGACAGCTGGGGTCTACATCTGTATCGCATGCCTATATATTATTTCAGAACTGCACCACAACTGGAACAAACCTAAATGTGGCCTGGTCGACACACAATGTTCATGGCAAACCTTGACAGACGGGTAAATCAATCAACTCAAATAACAAATGCTCAATGGTGGGTGCGCTTGTTTTGTGTCGTCTGGTGCCCCAAGTGGGCGGCGTGTGCTAATTTTAGACCATTCCTTTGGTCCTACAGTGAAATCGCCAAAACAAGCATGCCCAGTATTAACAGTCATTAACATTGTACCGTTGAATATTGGCTATTAAGGCAAACCAGCAGAATCACTGAAACAGCAGAGGGGACGTGAATAAGGCCTTTAGTCAGTCAATACAGTGTACTCGGCTTGTAAGAATCAACTACTTAGAATGGTCAGAAACATTCCTATACTCACAACTCAAGTTACAATCTATAAGAATCAATGTATTTGATTCTCAGAAGTGTAGTGCAAGCCAACCAGTAAGAATTTCAGAGGATGTTCCACCAAGAATACAGGAAGTATATTTATTGTTTGGACAAGGGAACTTTTCATTAATGTGTTCTGGGTAGGGTTGGGTGCTTCCAGAAAATGTCAGACATGTACAGTGTGGTCCTTGAACATTTTGTATGTGTATTGAAAATAGTCATGAAGTACTTTAAACCATTGGCATTCTTTTTTGGTTTGAAATCAAAGATCGTTTATTTTTTGTTTAAGGCACAAAATATAACTAGAGCCAGATTGGAGTTTTTGTCAGAAGATGTGACCTGACCAGGAAAGTATTGCCTATAACTAGAGCCCAGACCAGATGTTGGCCCTGGTCACATCAATAAAAAGAGCTAAAGAAGCTTAACATAGAAATAGAATGTCTGTTCTAGGAATTCTATTTATCTGCTTAACAAAAGCCTTCAGTTTCAACCTCCCAGAGCTCCCATTCGAAACCTCCCAGTCTATGTCTGGCATATTGCGTTGGCATAGCCCACGATGACCTTGTCCATCCAGGTGAGGGTCTGGGGAAACAGCACAGCCCCCTCGAAGAAGCCCAGGTGACCCCCGTGGAGCGTCAGGGGCAAAGATCACATTCTGCTTCTTTTCTGACAGGGGGGGGCGGAGAAAGGGATACGATGATGCTAACAGTTAGCATGTGGTGTGGTGATGTCGTTACGCAAACAATGGCTTATGGTGGATGCTGTTACTACTGGTCTATTACTAGGTAAGATACCACCAAAAGTATGCCAAGTCGCAGAACTATCCCTTTAAATACTGTATACCAATATTTGTATTGGATGTTTATGCCTAGAATGTAAGAAAAGCTGGAAAGTGTTTTACTTCTCTGAAAAATACTGTAGACTATAAGTAAAATATGTATTGCGCTAAATGGCAACAGAAGCCATTTTACTGAACAAAAATATAAAACGCAGAACGCAAAGTGTTGGTCCCATGTTTCATGAGCTGAAATAAAAGATCTCAGAAAAGCTTATTTCTCTCAAATGTTGTGCACAAATTTGTTTACATCCCTGTTAGTGAGCATTTCTCCTTTGCCAAGATAATCCATCCACCTGACAGGTGTGGCATATCAAGAAGCTGATTAACCAGCATATCATTACACAGGTGCACCTTGTGCTGGGTACAATAAAAGGCCACTCTAAAATGTGCAGTTTTGTAACAACACAATGCCACAGATGTCTTTGTGGGAGCGTGCGTGCAATTGGTAAGGTCATTGCACTCTTACTCGAATATAGTAAACATGATGCAAAACACCTCTTGAATTATAGATTTAACTGTGCAGGTTGACAAATTAAATATGTACTGACAACTCATTTGTCTCTTTTAGCTCGCAGGTAGCTCTTTCTGGCAGAGCCTTGCATTTCCTCACAGACATGTGACTCCTAGATCCAGTCTCCTTTCCATTTCTGCCACCCAACACTCTCAGCCCTCACTCTCTCTCACGGTCTTTATCTCTCTCTCTCGTTCTATGTAGCACTTCCTTTCAATCTCGTAAAATTTAGCCTATATCCCCTAAGGGACACCGCCACGACATAGTCCACTATGGAACATGGAGGCCAGGCGTATAGTTACAGGGTCTAAGGCAGGGCTCTCCAACCCTGTTCCTGGAGAGCTACCCTCCTGTAGGTTTTCAATTCAACCCCAGTTGTAACTAGCCTGATTCAGCTTATCAACCAGGTAATTATTAGAATCAGGTGTGCTAGTTTAGGGTTGAAGTGATAACCTACCAGACGGTAGCTCTTCAGGAACAGGGTTGGAGCACCCTGGTCTCAGGGGTAGTAGACACCAGCACCTTTCTCCTACAATCCCTGTGGCTGTTGATTTACACAATAAAGGGGTCGGCCAGTGACCTCCGGGCCACTGAGGCAGAAAAATACTTAAATGCGGGTGACATGGCGCACCCACACACACACACACACACACACACACCCACACACCCTATAAATAATACCACACGGCATGGGGGGAATCGCATGGCCCTGAAATTCAACAAGACTGTCTGGGCAGGGAGACGCTGCAGGAAGAGAGCCAAGAGATTTATCAACACTTAAAGAGAGTGTGTCCAGCAGAGAAAGGAAGAAGCAGCCAAGTCGATGTGACCCTGGTGTTGGTTGAATAATTAATTGTGCTACTACTAATGACATCACACATCGTCACAATGACCAGTGTATCAGGATTTATCATTAAGGTAAATGTAATCTAATAAGAATGCTCAGTACACGTTTCTTTGAGGTGATTTGGCCATAAACTTGGTGAGCATGCCCCATTTACGCCCATCGATTTTTGTAAGATATCACTATTAAATACTTGGTATTAATGAATGAATAATTGTGATGATGAATCAATTAGTTACAACTCTTAATAGAGATAATACCTGCGAGTGTGCGTGGGACTACAGTTACAGTGCAGTATAACTGCAGTTCAACAACAATCACTGTGTCCAAAATAGCACATTCGACTGCAGATACTGCACTTTATTTTCCACTGCAGTCTTTTTTTGTGAGGGGTGTTAACACACAAAGCCTCTGAGTCTCAAAGTAAAAATGTAAAATGTCTTGGGGTGGTTTAATATATCTTGAAATGTATAGATGAAAGATTAATTTGCCATTTGGGTCACTTCAAAGTGATACAAATGAAGGTTTTATGAATTATAAATACAGCAGCTTTGTTTACAAACTGCTGGTCAGATTTCTCCAGGTAATTTTGGCACATAGGTCTATTGATAATTTATCTTGCGCACATTCTGTCGGTCCATCATCCATCCACGACTACAGCAAAACATCAACACAGACAGTATCCAGCTATATCCCACTAAATACAAACAAGACTCATAAATTAGAGTTGAGTGACAGAAAAAACATGTAATTTAGGGACAGTACGTCATTTATAACGAGGGATACCAGGAGAAAATCAGACCTCTGAAGTGAGTAAGGGTGAAAAGACATACATTATAATGTAATGGTGGTTCCCACCGTGAAACATGGAGGGGGTGTGATGGTGACGTGGTGCTTTGCTGGTGACACTGTCTGTGATTTATTTAGAATTCAAGGCACACTTAACCAGCATGGCTACCACAGCCTTCTGCAGTGATACGTCATCCCATCTGGCTTGCGCTTAGTGGGACTATAATTATAATTTTTTTTCAACAGGACAATGACCCAAAACACACCTCCAGGCTGAGTAAGGGCGATTTGACCAATAAGGAGAGTGATGGAGTGCTTCATCAGAAGACCTGGCCTCCACAATCGCCCAACCTGAACCCAATTGAGATGGTTTGGGATGAGTTGGACCACAGAGTGAAGGAAAAGCAGCCAACAAGTGCTCAGCATATATGGGAACTCCTTCAAGACTGTTGAAAAAGCATTCCTCATGAAGCTGGTTGAGAGAATGCCAAGAGTGTGCAAAGCTGTCATCAAGGCAAAGGGTGGCTACTTTGAAGAATCTAAAATGTAAAATATATATACACACTTTTTTGGTTACTACATGAGTCCATATGTCAGGCTCTGGCCATAGGGAGGCCATTGGCTCCTCTAGATGGCCAGGGTCAGAGCCTGACAGATCTAGGTAGCTAGATCTATGATTATGTTTTGTGTTGAATCCCCAATTAGAGACAGCTGCGAAGCGTTGTCTCTGATTGGGGATTCTATTTAAGTCATTCTGTCCCACACCTGTGAGGGTTTGATTGTGGTTAGGCCTCTGACTCCCACCAGGGGGAGTGGAAGGACCACAATCAAGCCCTCACACCCTAACTAGGGGAGTAATGATCCTCAATCAGAGACAGCTGTACAGGGTTGTCTCTGATTGGGGATTGTAATTAGGCTCCCCACACATCCACCTGTGTGTGGATCATTGTTTGTTCCTGTCTACACTACGTCACAGAACAGTAAGTCACTTTGTTTGTTTATACTCTCCTGTTTATTTGATGCCTTGTGATTACACCTCATTTATTAAACAAGGATGACACTTCACCAACGCTCCGTTTACCGTCCCATTACTAGAAACCGTGACAACACCTCAGTGTGGGTCATTGTCTACATGTCCGTCTAAGTAAGTGTATTTACGTTTATTGTATAATTGTTCTGTTGTATAGTTCGTAATTGGAGTAATATACTTGATTAAAAGAGATGTCGAACTATTACTGTGCTGCGCCTTGGTCTGTGAATACACCCAGCCGTGACACCATATATGTGATTTCATGGTTTTGATGTCTTATTTCATACTTTTGATGTCTTCGCTATTATTCTACAATTTAGAAAATAGTATAAAAAATAAAGAAAAACCCTCTTGAGAAGCAGACGGACCCCCTCATTATACAGATAGAGGAGGAGGAGGACTTCGGGTGCCGATATGCTCTCGTGAACAAGCTGATGGATATGCGGGAGCGGGCTTCTGAGCAAGCGAAGGTCCGCAGCCCTGAACCTCCAGCGAAGGTCCGCAGCCCTGAACCTCCAGCGAAGGTCCGCAGCCCTGAACCTCCAGCGAAGGTCCGCAGCCCGGAACATCCAGCGAAGGTCCGCAGCCCGGAACATCCAGCGAAGGTCCGCAGACCGGAACATCCAGCGAAGGTCCGCAGACCGGAACATCCAGCGAAGGTCCGCAGCCCGGAACCTCCAGCGAAGGTCCGCAGCCCGGAACCTCCAGCGAAGGTCCGCAGCCCGGAACCTCCAGCGAAGGTCCGCAGCCCGGAACCTCCAGCGAAGGTCCGCAGCCCGGAACCTCCAGCGAAGGTCCGCAGCCCGGAACCTCCAGCGAAGGTCGTCTGCTCCACTCCAGTGCCAGAGCAGTCCGCTCCACCGGTGCCCAGTCCGGGGCCGGTTGTCTGCTTCACTCCAGTGCCGGAGCGGTCCGGTGCCCAGTCCGGGGCCGGTCGTCTGCTTCACTCCAGTGCCGGAGCAGTCCGCTCCACCGGTGCCCAGTCCGGGGCCGGTCGTCTGCTTCACTCCAGTGCCGGAGCGGTCCGCTCCACCGGTGCCCAGTCCGGGGCCGGTTGTCTGCTTCACTCCAGTGCCGGAGCGGTCCGCTCCACCGGTGCCCAGTCCGGGGGCGGTCGTCTGCTTCACTCCAGTGCCGGAGTGGTCCGCTCCACCGGTGCCCAGTCCGGGGACGGTCGTCTGCTTCACTCCAGTGCCGGAGCGGTCCGCTCCACCGGTGCCCAATCCGGGGCCGGTCGCCTGCTTCACTCCAGTGCCAGAGCAGTCCGCTTCACCGGTGCCCAGTCCGGGGCCGTTCGTCTGCTTCACTCCAGTGCCGGAGCGGTCCGCTCCACCGGTGCCCAGTCCGGGGCCGGTCGTCTGCCTCACTCCAGTGCCAAAGTAGTCCGCTCCACCGGTGCCCAGTCCGGGGCCGGTGTTACTGCGCTGCGCCTTGGTCTGTGAATACACCCAGCCGTGACACCATATATGTGATTTCATAGTTTTTATGTCTTATTTCATAGTTTTGATGTCTTCACCATTATTCTACAATGTAGAAAATAGTACAAAATTAATAAAAACCCTTGAATGCGCAGGTGTGTCCAAACTTTTGACTGGTACAGTATGCTTTATCGTTATACATATACACTGGGGCCAAAAGTTTGGAATATTACTCATTCAAGGGTTTTTCTATATTCTACATTGTAGAATAAAAGTGAAGACAACAAAACTATAACATAACACATATGGAATCATGTAGTAACCAGAAAAGTGTTTAACAAATCAAAATATATTTTATATTTGAGATTCTTCAAAGTAGCCACCCTTTGCCTTGATGACTGCTTTGCACGCTCAACCAGCTTCATAAGGACCGCCACAGGAATAGAAGACCCAGAAATACCTCTGCTGCAGAGGATAAGTTCATTAGAGTTACCAGCCTCAGATTGCAGCCCAAATTAATACTTCACAGAGTTCAAGTAACAGACACATCTCAACATCAACTGTTCAGAGGAGACTGTGAATCAGGCCTTCATGGTCAAATTGCTGCAAAGAAACCACTACTAAAGGACACCAATAAGAAGAGACTTGCTTGGGCCAAGAAACACGAGCAATGGACATCAGACTAGTGGAAATGTGTCCTTTGGTCTGGAGTCCAAATTTGAGATTTTTGGTTCCAACCTCAACCAAATGTATATGGTTTGGGATGAGTCGGACCGCAGTGAAGGAAAAGCGGCCAACAAGTGCTCAGCATATGTGGGAACTCCTTCAAGACTGATGCAAAAGTATTCCAGGTGAAGCTGGTTGAGAGAATGCCAAGAGTGTACAAAGCTGTCATCAAGTCATCAATTTGACCATGAAGGCCTGATTCACACAGTCTCCTCTGAACAGTTGATGTTGAGATGTGTCTGTTACTTGAACACTGAAGCATTTATTTGGGCTGCAATCTGAGGCTGGTAACTCCAATTAACTTATCCTCTGCAGCAGAGGTATTTCTGGGTCTTCTATTTGTTTAACACTTTTTTGGTTACTACATGATTCCATATGTCATGTCATAGTTTTGATGTCTTTTATTCAACAATGTAAAAATTAGTGCAAATAAAGAAAAACCCTTGAATGAGTAATATTCCAAACTTTTGGCCCCCAGTGTACATCGGGTCCTTTTTTAATCTTAAACTAACAAAGGGTAGGCCTATTCTTTCAGACATTTTCTTTAACAAATGCCACAACACCCTCACATACCCCCTCAATTCGAGCCCTGGTTTTAACGTAACACTCCAAGTTCTTCACCGACACAGATATTTAAGGAATGAATGGTGACTGAAGGAATTGGCTGACAAAATCTATGGATAGTAGACTATTTGTTTGTCTATCAAACAGGCGCCTACCTCTTCTTTCTTGAATAGGAATAAATAGGCTCCAACACAAAGCCCTCTTGTTGTTAGTAACCTAAAGTCAAATTTAAACGACCCAAAAAATGTATTCAAGACTAAGTCGCTCTGGATAAGAGCGTCTGCTAAAAGACCAAATATTTTAATGAATTAGCCTACTTTCATCACCCACGCGCAGTCCATCTCCGCGGCTGCCACATAGTCATGTAAATTATGTAAATTACTCAAATCAATTATACCAGCAGCAAGCTAATCTCCGGTCCTTCTCATTTTAACGCTCTCTTTCCCAAAACACCACAGAGAGAACTTTCGCCAAGTGTTTCGTCGAGGCATGTGTGGATACTGATAGGATCGAAAGAAAGGCAGCGGTGCTCTCGGGTTTATCTTTCTTCATTCAAATCTTACCTTAACATTAGATCCTAGAGTGATATTATCACCTATGCATGCAAATATTGTCAGCTTATTCTATTGCTTACCCCATAATAATGCACTAAATCAAGATGTGGCACATCAGTGCGCACGTTAGGCTACACATGAAATATATTGAGACGTTTTTTTACAGTAGCCAAAATAAAACTCAATTGAATGAACATGAAATGTCAATATCATTGAAATACTCTGAGGGTACAAAACATTCCATGACAGACTGACCAGGTGAAAGCTATGATCCCTTATTGATGTCACTTGTTAAATCCACTTCAAAATCAATGTAGATGACAGGTTAAAGAAGAAAGAAGAAGAAGAAAGCATTGAGACAATAGATACATGGATTGGGCAAGACAAAATATGAATTGCCTTTGAATGAGGTATGGTTGTAGGTGCCAGGCGCACCGGTTTGAGTGTGTCAAGAACTGCAACGCTGCTGGGTTTTTCATGCTTAACAGTTTCCTGTGTGTATCAAGAATGCTCCACCACTCAAAGGACATCCAGCCTACTTGACATAACCGTGGGAAGCATTGCTTCAACACGGGCCAGCATCCCTGTGGAACGCGGTCAACACCTTGCCCCAACGAATTGAGGCTGAGGGCAAAAGGGGGTGCAACTCAATATTAGGAAGGTGCCCCTAATGGTTTGAACACTCTGTATATAGGCCTATACTGTCCTGTGGGAAGGTGAACCTTCGCCCCAGTCTGAGGTCCTGAGCGCTCTGGAGCAGGTTTTCATTAAGGATCTCTCTCTACTTTGCGGTATTCACCTTTCCCTCGATCCTGACTAGTCTCCCAATCCCTCCCGCTGAAACACATCCCCACAGCTTGATGCTGCCACCACCATGCTTCACTGTAGTGATGCTGCCAGGTTTCCTCCAGACGTGACGCTTGGCATTCAGGCCATAGAGTTCAATCTTGGTTTCGTCAGTCCAGAGAATCTTGTTTCTCATGGTCAGAGTCCTTTATGTGCCTTTTGGCTAACTCCAAGTGGGATGTCATGTGCCTTTTACTGAGGAGTGGCTTCCGTCTGGCCACTCTACCATAAAGGACTGATTGGTGGAGTGGTGCGGAGATGGTTGTCCTTCTGGAAGGTTCTCCCATTTCCACAGAGGAACTCTGAAGCTCTGTCAGAGTGACCATAAGGTTCTTGGTCACCTCCTTGAAAATCATAATGTGATTTTCTGGATTTTTGTTTTAGATTCCGTCTCTCACAGTTGAAGAGTACCTATGATAAAAATTACAGACTTCTACATGCTTTGTAAGTAGGAAAACCTGCAAAATCGTCAGTGTATCAAATACTTGTTCTCCCCACTATCTATCTATCTATCTATCTATCTATCTATCTATCTATCTATCTATCTATCTATCTATCTATCTATCTATCTATCTATCTATCTATCTATCTATCTATCTATCTATCTATCTATCTATCTATCTATCTATCTATCTATCTATCTATCTATGTAGTTGGCTAGCTAGCAAGCAAGGGATAAGAACGTAGCCAGCCAGCATGGCAATGGAACATTTAGAATGAACGACTGGGTCGCGTCCATAGATACAGTACCAAAAAACTGGCAACCGAACCGATAGAGCGAACGACCAGCCAGCTTGGGTAGCAACCTTAGATTTGTGTCGGGACTGTACAGTGCATTCGGAAAGTATTCAGACCCCTTGACTATTTCCACATTTTGTTACTTACAGCCTTACTCTAAAATGTATTAAATACATGTTTTTCCTCATCAATCTACACACAATACCCCATAATGACAAAGCGACAATAGGTTTAAATTATTTTTAGTAAATGTTTAAAAATAAATATTTACATTAGAAATGAGACTGATATTGAGATCAGGTGTGTCCTGTTTCCATTGATCATCCTTGAGATGTTTCTACAACTTCATTGGAGTCCACCTGTGGTAAATTTAATTGATTGGACATGATTTGGAAAAGCACACACCTGTCTATATGAGGTTCTTGGTCACCTCCTTGACCAAGGCCCTTATCACCTGATTGCTCAGTTTGGCCGGGCGGCCAGCTCTAGAAAGAGTCTTGGTGGTTCCAAACTTCTTCCATTTAAGAATGATGGAGGCCACTGTGGTCTTTGGGACCTTCAATGCTGCAGAATTTTTTTGGTACCCTTCCCTTCAACCTCATGGCTTGGTTTTTGCTCTGACATGCACTGTCAACTGTGGGACCTTATATAGACAGGTGTGTGCTTTTCCAAATCATGTCCAATCAATTGAATTTACCACAGGTGGACTCCAATGAAGTTGTAGAAACATCTCAAGGATGATCAATGGAAACAGGACGCACCTGATCTCAATATCAGTCTCATTTCTAATGTAAATATTTATTTTTAAACATTTGCTAAAAAAATTTAAAACCTATTGTCGCTTTGTCATTATGGGGTATTGTGTGTAGATTGATGAGGAAAAACATGTATTTAATACATTTTAGAGTAAGGCTGTAAGTAACAAAATGTGGAAATAGTCAAGGGGTCTGAATACTTTCCGAATGCACTGTACAGTCCCGACACAAATCTAAGGTTGCTACCCAAGCTGGCTGGTCGTTCGTTCTATCGGTTCGGTTGCCAGAGACGCGACCCAGTTTTTTGGTTCTGTATCTATGGACGCGACCCAGTCGTTCATTCTAAATGTTCCATTTCCATGCTGGCTGGCAACGTTCTTATCCCTTGCTTGCTAGCTAGCCAACTAGATAGATAGATAGATAGATAGATAGATAGATAGATAGATAGATAGATAGATAGATAGATAGATAGATAGATAGATAGATAGATAGATAGATAGTGGGGAGTACAAGTATTTGATACACTGACGATTTTGCAGGTTTTCCTACTTACAAAGCATGTAGAAGTCTGTAATTTTTATCATAGGTACTCTTCAACTGTGAGAGACGGAATCTAAAACAAAAATCCAGAAAATCACATTATGATTTTTAAGTAATTAATTTGCATTTTATTGCATGACATAAGTATTTGATACATCAGAAAAGCAGAACTTAATATTTGGTACAGAAACCTTTGTTTGCAATTACAGAGATCATACGTTTCCTGTAGTTCTTGACCAAGTTTGCACACACTGCAGCAGGGATTTTGGCCCACTCCTCCATACAGACCTTCTCCAGATCCTTCAGGTTTCGGGGCTGTCGCTGGGCAATACGGACTTTCAGCTCCCTCCAAAGATTTTCTATTGGGTTCAGGTCTGGAGACTGGCTAGGCCACTCCAGGACCTTGAGATGCTTCTTACGGAGCCACTCCTTAGTTGCCCTGGCTGTGTGTTTCGGGTCGTTATCATGCTGGAAGACCCAGCCACGACCCATCTTCAATGCTCTTACTGAGGGAAGGAGGTTGTTGGCCAAGATCTCGCGATACATGGCCCCATCCATCCTCCCCTCAATACGGTGCAGTCGTCCTGTCCCCTTTGCAGAAAAGCATCCCCAAAGAATGATGTTTCCACCTCCATGCTTCACGGTTGGGATGGTGTTCTTGGGGTTGTACTCATCCTTCTTCTTCCTCCAAACACGGCGAGTGGAGTTTAGACCAAAAAGCTCTATTTTTGTCTCATCAGACCACATGACCTTCTCCCATTCCTCCTCTGGATCATCCAGATGGTCATTTGAAAACTTCAGACGGGCCTGGACATGCGCTGGCTTGAGCAGGGGGACCTTGCGTGCGCTGCAGGATTTTAATCCATGACGGCGTAATGTGTTACTAATGGTTTTCTTTGAGACTGTGGTCCCAGCTCTCTTCAGGTCATTGACCAGGTCCTGCCGTGTAGTTCTGGGCTGATCCCTCACCTTCCTCATGATCATTGATGCCACACGAGGTGAGATCTTGCATGGTGCCCCAGACCGAGGGAGATTGACCGTCATCTTGAACTTCTTCCATTTTCTAATAATTGCGCCAACAGTTGTTGCCTTCTCACCAAGCTGCTTGCCTATTGTCCTGTAGCCCATCCCAGTCTTGTGCAGGTCTACAATTTTATCCCTGATGTCCTTACACAGCTCTCTGGTCTTGGCCATTGTGGAGAGGTTGGAGTCTGTTTGATTGAGTGTGTGGACAGGTGTATTTTATACAGGTAACGAGTTCAAACAGGTGCAGTTAATACAGGTAATGAGTGGAGAACAGGAGAGCTTCTTAAAGAAAAACGAACAGGTCTGTGAGAGCCGGAATTCTTACTGGTTGGTAGGTGATCAAATACTTATGTCATGCAATAAAATGCAAATGAATTATTAAAAAATCATACAATGTGATTTTCTGGATTTTTGTTTTAGATTCCGTCTCTCACAGTTGAAGAGTACCTATGATAAAAATTACATACCTCTACATGCTTTGTAAGTAGGAAAACCTGCAAAATCGGCAGTGTATCAAATACTTGTTCTCCCCACTGTAGATAGATAGATAGATAGATAGATAGATAGATAGATAGATAGATAGATAGATAGATAGATAGATAGATAGATAGATAGATAGATAGATAGATAGGTACTTTATTGATCCCCGAGAGGGAAATCTCTATGGCTAACTTACAATCACTACATACAGTGGAGCCAGAATAACAATGTCACTTTCTTAGTTACATGTATTTGGATACATCCATAATAATGAGCTAAAGACGCATGATTTCACCTGGCATAGACAATGTGCTCTCTCGTCAGGACACTGTTGCCAACAACACAGCTAACACAATCATTTCAAACGGAAGCTGGAAAGACTGCAAAGTAGCTGCATTTCGTTTAGTTTGACCTTTTTTCTATTGAAATTTCTTTGTATATATCCATAAAAGTTATGCCAGTTGATTCTTGATTTCGACTGGCCGAGAAAAGCTGTCTGCAGCAAAATTTATACAAATCTCCGCTGTTGAAAAGCAAAAGCTGGTCTAAAAGAAATGGGAGATAATGTCTACATGCTTTCTATAGTGGAGATCAAGTTTATAAATTGTCTTCTGGACTGATGAAACAGTGGATTGCGCAGTGAGATGGAACAGAGTAAATAGGTATTTCAACATCATAGCTTTAGACGGTGGTAACTTGTGGATTATAAACTGGGTGGTTTGAGCCTTTTATGCTGATTGACTGACAGCTGTGGTATATGAGACCGTATACCATGGGTATGACAAAACATTTGTTTTTACTGCTCCAATTACTTTAGTAGCCAGTTTATAATAGCAATAAGGCACCTCAGGGGTTTGTGGTATATGGCTGATATACCATGGCTAATGGCTGTATCCAGAGAACAGCCCTTAGCAGTGGTATATTGGCCATATGCCACACCCCCTCGTGCCTTATTGCTTAAATATGCACCGGCTGGAATGCGATTTTAACCAGCATCCAGGGTTAGACCCACCCTAATAATACAGTGAATCAATAGGTTGTTTGTTTCTCAGTTATTTGAATCTCAGGGTTTGATGAATTATTATTTTCATTTCAGTATTAGGTTGTTATCCAGTAAAGTTGATCGTTTCTAATAAATACAATTTGGCCACTGGGAGGCGACATTGGCATTTTCTAAAGTAGACTATTTCCTCAGTGTGAGAATTCAATCATTGCTTATGAGAATGAGGGGAATCTGCTGCACCAGATAAAAGTTAAAAGTTAGAAATTGCCTTAATATTGAGAAAAGCTGTATGTTAATAAAACAATATTAATATAATGAATACACATTTCAGAAATATTGCAAAACAAAGTATTATTTATTCTCTACACACAGTAGGGGTCTGAAAAAGACTACAGGTTTTACAACAGATAAGAAATACAGGAAATACTATACAAAGCCTATTGACATGAGCAATAACTATACTTTAACTATCAAAGAGGACGCATACCATACCTGACTATTTGTTTGAAGTTGCCTGATTGACACAATGTGCCATGACATGGCTACACATTCACTTTCTATGACTTCAGTGCATACAATGCTAACTTTTGACAAGGTTTCAAAGCCACATGGCTTATTCACAGGGTAGGAAATACCTTTTGTGTGGTTCTCATCCATTCAAACTGTGGACCCCTCTCACATGATAATAGGCTGGAGAAATAGGCAATTTAATTGTTCCTGATATACACAACTGATCTTAATATCCGGTCTCATAGCAAAGAGTCTAAATACTTATGTAAATATTTATTTAATTTTTTAAAACATTTACAAACAAATATAAAAACCTGTTGTCGCGTTGTTATTATGGGGTATTGTGTGTAGATTGATGAGGAAAAACGTATTTAATACGTTTTAGAATAAGGCTTTAACGTAACAAAATGTGGAAATAGTCAAGGGGTCTGAATACTTTCCGAATGCACTGTATAGTCCCGACAAGCTGGCTGGTCGTTCGTTCTATCGGTTGCCAGAGACGCGACCCAGTCCCTTAAGTGTTTTGGTTCTGTATCTATGGACGCGACCCAGTCCCTTAAGTGTTTTGGTTCTGTATCTATGGACGCGACCCAGTCCCTTAAGTGTTTTGGTTCTGTATCTTTCTAAATGTTCCATTGCCATACTGGCTGGCAACATTCTTATCCCTTGCTTGCTAGCTAGCCAACTAGATAGATAGATAGATAGATAGATAGATAGATAGATAGATAGATAGATAGATAGATAGATAGATAGATAGATAGATAGATAGATAGATAGATAGATAGATAGATAGATACTTTATTGATCCCCGAGAGGGAAATCTCTATGGCTAACTTACAGTCACTACATACAGTGGAGCCAGAATAACAATGTCACTTTCTTAGTTACATTTATTTGGATACATCCATAATAATGAGCTAATGACGCATGATTTCACCTGGCATAGACAATGTGCTCTCTCGTCAGGACACTGTTGCCAACAACACAGCTAACACAATCATTTCAAACGGAAGCTGGAAAGACTGCAAAGTAGCTTTTTTCAATTGACATTTCTTTGAATATATCCATAAAAATATAAGACAGACTGGAAGGTTTATTCAAATATCCGCTGTTGAAAACTAAATGTTAGTCTAAAAGAAATGTGAGATAATGTCTAGATGCCTTTTATAGTGGAGAACAAGTTTATAAATAGCCTGGCTGGGCTGACGAGTGGATTGCGCAGTGAGATGGAACAGAGTAAATAGGTATTTCAACATCATAGCTTCAGCCTGAGGTAACATGTGGAATAGACACCGGCTGGAATGCGCTTTTAACCAATCAGCATTCAGGATTAGAGCCACCAGTTGAATAATTACATTTATTTGGATACATCCATAACAATGAGCTAATGAGGCACGATTTCGCATGGCATAGAAAATGTGCTCTATCGTCAGGACACTGTTGTTCAGTCAGAGGAGCTAGCCAACAACACAGCTAACACAATCGTTTCAAACTGAAGCTGGAAAGACTGCAAACTAGCTGCATGAGGCACAAATCCATCTTTAGATCAGAACTCTACTAATTACTAGGTTACAGTAAATAGTGATGTCAGTCAATGTGTTGTCAGGGAATGTAATGTATGTGTCAGTCAATCAAAATGTACTTAGCAATTCTATTCACGGAAATGGTGGTTTATTGGTTATTACCACAAGCCTGACTGGCTTGGTTTTTTAGAATGGGTATATCAAGAGAGTCCTAAAGCTGGTATGGACTCTTCTCAGCTAGCATATTTAGTTCCTTGGACGTTGTGGGAAAGTACTTCTTTTGGTTTCGCAATGGTTAGGAGAACAAAGCCATACATTTCCTGACCTGTAAAACTTTTTTGTTTTACACTTTCTGAGAATTTGAAATGAACATTTCACCTGTTCTGGGAAAGTACATTTTTAGGTTGCTGGGAGGTTCTGAGAACGTTTTACTATGGTTCCCTGAAAGATTTCCTGGGAGGTTTTATTAACGTTCTGAGAATAAAAATTCTAGGTTATTTGAAGGTAATTAAATAACATTCTGAGAATGTTTTAATAAGACTTTTAATAACACTGCTTTCTTAGTTTGGAGTTTTGAGCTCCAAGCACAGATAGGAAGTTCATTTGCTTACCCATTAATCATGCAAACACGTGCTTTTTGTTGTGGCACCGTGTTAGTGAGGTTTGAACCTATGTTCTTCTGTTCTATATCCATAAAATGAGTCCACTGCACCACCTGGATGGAGCTAGCATGTTTTTTTTACTCATACAAACCTATTCTATTCAAACAGACCCCATTTCAAAGAAAAAATCACTCATTAAATAAGATGTGGCCAATTAGTGGACGTGGCCAACACACGGAATGGTTTTTTTGGGTATCTGTACTTTACTTTACTATTGATATTGTTGACCACTTTTAGTTTTACTTTTTACTCCATACATTTTCCCAAACTGTACTTGTTACATTTCGAATGCTTAGCAGGACAGCAAAGGGGTCCAGTTCACACGCTTATCAAGAGAACATCACTGGTCATCCCTGCTGCCTCTGATCTGGTGGACTAAATAAACACAAACGCTTAACTGTAAATGATGTCTAGCCGCAAATTAAAAAAGGAAGAAAATTGTGCCTTCTGGTTTGTTTAATATAATGAATTTGAAATTATTTTACTTTTTTTTACTTTTGATATTAGAAATTACATTTACTTTTGATACTTAAGTATATTTAAAACCAAATACTTTAACTTTTACCCATGTAGTATTTTACTGGGTGACTTTCACTTTTACTTGAGTAATTTCTATTAAGGTACCTTTACTTTTAGTGGGTACTTTTTTCACCACTTCTGTTCCGTTCCATGCTATTCCCCTTCCGTGCTATTATAATGTGTGAAGTGAATTATCAAACCACCAAATCCCTGGCTGGTAAAACATGTTTTGCAGTTAATCACACCTTACTAGAGACTTTCAAACTGAACAGTTTTTATAGAATACATAATTATGCACCGATAATGCATTACTACTCTGACAGTTACAGCCCACGCCTTTTCACGGTGATATATTTACTTTAAACCGTTTTTCAGATCACACCCCCAGGGAGGGGTACAATTATAAAACAGAATGTAACTGGATGGAAGCAGAGATACACGTGCTCTCACTCTGACGCCTCCTATCTTTCAATCTCAACAACCAACGCAGCAGCACCAGACCGAGCAGCTCTGTTTTTTGTTCCAAGAGTTCAAAGAGAGTGAAAGAGGCCACAATGAAGACCCAAAATCGTTTCGCGTTCTCCATACCACTCGTTGTATTTCGTTTTCTGGTTGGTGCCATTTCCACAGTGAATGGTAAGTTGCTTTTGTTTTGTTTACAACCTAGTTAAGCCTTTATATAATGCGCTGAGCACGCCCTGTGTAGGTTGGTGGTGGATATTGGGCGGCGGTGTCATGCGAGTTTAATATATCTGTATTTGAAAGTGGTGTACCTTTTTTTCTATGCAATTTTATACTTTTGTATTGTTTTTACAGTGTGTGGGTATGAGCTAGACATTCCGAGGCTGGCATAAGTGGCACTGCCAATTCCATTTCCCAAAGTAACAGCGCATTCCTGTTTTGGGAATTTGGAGAGGTCCTTGAGTGAGGCATGGGAACACATTGGTGCATGGAATCATTATTTGTGTGTGTGTGTGTGTATATATATATATATATATGCAATGGACAGTTTTGAACACAGTCGTTGTTACCTAGTGCTTGGTTAAGTGTGATTGACGTGATTAATCTCATTCTAATCACTCCCGCTGTAGCAACAGTGCTTAAAAAAAGCATTTTCACATCAACCAACTAGGCTAATTGTCATTCAATAGGTATAAAGATAACATGAACATTTCTTTCTTTATCACATGGTGCCTAAAAAAAACCAGGCAGAACATTTTTATATAGCTATTCAGAATGGGATTAGGCATAAGTAGGTATAAAAACCTCCTCATGAAAGAACTAACACCTAAGGGCATTCTGTTCAAAGTGCCCATTTTGTTTACCCAAGTCCCATCTTCATGCCGTTGGCACTCTGCTTTCTTTGCATCCAGGACATGTGTGGATGAATAGAAAGGACATATGTGTGGTGGCCTGGGAAAATCATTCACATGGTGCCATTTGTTTCTTCTTCAAACTACACACTGTCCCCAATCCAGATCTGTATATATCACTGAGCTATCTTTACCAGAACGCAAGTTATGAGCTTTTTTAAAGTGTGCTTCAGTCAAAACTAAAAAGTGAGAACCACATTCAAAGATTCTATTCTGTTTCATTCTAACTCCGTTGAGAGGCATGAGAGAAACACCAACACTCAAGCTTGATTGTTTCAAGATTATCACTATTTATACGTTTTCAAACCGCATCTGCTTGTGGTGTTTGTATTAAATAATCATTACTAGAACTAATTATTACACTGAACAATAAAATATAAATATATTTGAATTGGAGACAATGATTTACATTTCAGTGCGATTATGAACAGTAAACACTAATAGATAACACTGGATGGCATGAAAGATGGCATAAATAAGGCCCAAAATAATGACAATAATTGAAATTCAGCTGGAACGAGTTGCCGACATCTCCATGGCCAGGTGGAACAATCTCATCTGCTGCGAGCTTAGATTAGTTCGTCATACAGGCATAGTAATAACCATACAAATACTCACAACATTACAAGACAATCACACAAAATATAAATATGTAGAGAGGCAAGTAAAATAGTACACTAGTGTGCAATAAATTCACTGTGCGTTGTGTGTTGACTGCAACCTGGTGTCCTTGAAGACCCCGATGGCAGTGGGCAGGAAGGATTTAATTCATATTGATATTAATGAATTTGACAGGGTCTCTCTCTCTGACAAACAAATACAAAGTGATCTCTAACACAAACTACTTAGATCAGCATTCATAACAAAGTTTACTGACAACTCTATAATTTTAGCTAATTGATTGTGATCATTAGATGTCCTGTCTTTCTTTCTGTGTTTGTCAGTGAGAGACTGTCAGTGACACACACATACCTTAGCGGAGTGCTCAATGGTGAACACCACCTTGGCTCCAACGCTGGCCACCAGATCCATGAGCCTACCCACTCTTCACCATCTTACCCTGAAGGGGAAGAAAATATGTTTCAGTGCTTTATCAGTTATTTATTTGGGTCCACAAGACAGTAAATTGTAATGAAGACCCACATGTTTTACTCCACACACATACGCTTACAAAGATCTCCCTTGCCATCCATTTGGGAAATCTGATACTAACTCTATCCTAATTCCTGTTTATAAGCAAGAAATCTGTACAGGTGACACATGCGCTCAATACAGAAGTGGTCCGATGAAGCAGATGCTAAGCTACAAGACTGTTTTCGCTAGTACAGACTAGAATATTTTCCGGGATTCATCCGATGGCATTAAGAAATTTACTACATCACCGGCTTCATTAATAAGTGCATCGACGATGTCGTCCTCACAGTAACCGCACATAGATATCCCAACTGACTGTACGTACATATCCCAACCAGATTACAGGCAACATCCGCACTGAGCTGAAGGCTAGAGCTGCTGCTTTTCAAGGAGCGGGATACTAATCCGGACGCTTACAAGAAATTCTGCTACGACCACCGACGAGCCATCTAACAGGCAAAGCATCAATACAGAACTAAGGTTAAATCCTACCAAGCCAACTCTGACACTCGTCTGATGTTGCAGGGCTTGCAAAATGTCACGGATTACAAAGGGAAACCCACCCATGAGCTGCCCAGTGAAACCAGACTAGCTAAATGCCTTCTGTGCTTGCTTTGAGGCAAGCAACACTGAAACATGCATGAGAGCACCAGCTGTTCTGGATTACTGTGATCACACTCGCCTTAGTCGATATGAGTAAGACCGTTTAATCAGGTTAACAGTCACAAGGCCGTAGGGACAGACGGATTACCAGGATGCGAATGCAGAGCATGCGCTGACCAGCTGGCAAGTGTCTTCACTGACATTTTCAACCTCTCCCTATTACCGCTTTAGTACACAAGGGGGCACAAAATAAATCCATCTGGGTCTGTTACCAGAATGCTAACACAATTAGCACAAGTACTAGTGAATTTCCATAGAGGCTGCTAGCGAAATATACTAATGACTGCAAATGAAAAACTAATTGCAAAGACAGGCAATCCTGCTCATAAAGTTATGAGTGTAAGTAGTAGCTACTTGTTGAGTTTGGACATTAACAAGCAAATGAGCACAATTTTTTTTACAAATGTTTGAAGGAAGAACAGCACTGGCTCTGAAGCAACATGTGTACACACTGTGTCTGTGTGGAGTCTGGAGTTGCTAGGGCAATGGGCTTAGCGGTTAAGCTAATGAAGTTGTGTAATTAACTAGCTAGCTTACCTTGCTTGCTCCTAGTTGAAGATGATCGCTCCATCTCTTCAAGATAACGTGACTGGATTGGATTCCTCACTTTGTTGACCATCGTTGGGACCACTTGTGAAATAATCATTGATTTGCTGGTAATTCAGAACGTACTGGCGTCATTACTCATGGTAATGACAACTACTTAGTAATGACAACTAATAGCAACATCGCTATTTATCGAAGTGAGCTGTTAGCTTCAAAGATGATTGATGACTGAGAAAGCGTGAGGACTGTGTGCGTTAGGCTACGATAGGATGACAGGAGCCCAATCCCAAGTTACACCCCTTCTCGCATGTGCACTCGTTCGCACCCCTCAAAGATTTAAAAGCAATGGATTGGTGTAACTGTATTGATAGACATTTAATCTACACCTATCCAATGATTTCACATCTTTTAAGGGGAGTGAAGACAAGTGGCAGGGCATAGCAAGAAATGGGATGCGGCTCAAAGGACAGAAGATGACTAAAGCTGCCTTGCGTTTCCAACAAGTTTACGATAGGATATCGATTGATTACTACCTAAAATCGAAATAAATCTGAACTGCGTAAATGACTGGAATACTGTTATTTTGGCCAGCTAATAACCACCAATCAAGGCAAGCAAATCACATCGTCGATGAAAGTCTGAATATCGTTACGAATGGACACTTGGCTCCATTCCTTTTGACAAAATGAAAATCGGACCATTCATAACTACATTGTTGATTGTAAATAGGACTGTATTACTAGCTAGCTAATTATTTTGTGTCTAAACAAGCCTGATTTCATTGATCCGTACCATTTTTATCTTGAGTGGGCCAAGTCTGCTGCGACACTCACAAGGGGAAGTTTGAGCTAGAATTTGTCACATTGGGTATGCTAGCTAACATGTAAAAAAAAAACCTTGGAAATGCCCTTCTGCAATCATAAAATATTTATATATAACATTACACCATTCAATGTTTCCCTGCATTTTCGGAGTAAAAAAACATTTGAGCATTTTAAATGTCAACAACAACAAAAAAAAGCATATTGGATATGGGCAATTCCATGATAACAGAATTATTCTTAGACTCAGTTTGCACTTTAAAATGTACTGTATGTCAAACAAAAACCAATGATTGCAAAGTTAAGCAAACCATACTAGTGTTGTCACGATACCAGAATTTGGACTTCGATACCAGGTTTAGTAACATGATACTCGATACCATCACAATACCAAAACGATACCACAGCAAAGAAATAAGCCGTATTATCCAAAGCTACAGAATGGCTCTTGATCGAGACAGAGCTTTTGAGTTTACTATCATTACATTTTTCAGAGAAAGCCATGTATGCATGAATTAATCAATTATGAATTGATGTTAGCTTCAGCTGTGAGCTAGCAAGGAAAGTTAGCCTACAAAGCTGGAAGCAACCGCTATCTTCAATCTTGCTTTGTAAAGTGTTCTAGCCTGTAATACAAGTTGTTTTGAAAACAGTATTTAACATTTGCAACATTTCTACATGCTGTGTTGTGTTATTCAAGTGTGCTCCGTGCAACATGAGTGGGGAGCTAAAATGATGCAGCCCAGACTCCCAGTGAGTGCAGTGGTTACTCAGGACAGGATAGATATAGCAATGAGTAAGTGGAGAAGGCACGGTGCTCTTGTGTTTATAAGGGGACACATCGACTGCGCTGATAGGCAGACTTGATCCTCTCTCAATCAGTAGACGACGTGAGACACATTTGACAGAAGTAGCCTACGAAAGTGACACAAATTTGAGTCGTTTTTCATATGCACAAGGACTACTTTTAACAATTTCCACAGAACAATACATTTACCTGAAGAACATTGAAGATGCAAAGTTTTGTAACAATGACTGAATTGCCCATTTGCTTTTTTCAGATCTCATTTACGCTCGGTTTTAATGCTAGACATGTTTATATAGACTGTGTAATTTAGCTATATTGATTTTAAAGGAGAAAGTCCCTGCCCTAAAATGCAGTAAAACTCATTATTTACTTCCCAGGGGCATAAGGCTAGCAGCGGTAAATACACATATCAAAGTCAAAGAACTGATATTGTGCCCATTTCAAGGCTATGTTTTTTTAAAACGGATTGAATTTATTGACTCTTAATTCGACTTTTCAGGTTGCACAAGTTTATGAACGTGTCATTTAATAAACCTGTAAACAATAAAATCGTTACATTAGAGTGAAAAATGTTTTCTACTCTAAATCTCGCTCTACTCTAAAACGAGTTCCAATATATGTCATAAAAAAATGCTTGTTCAGTAAGCCCCACTTTTATATTGAAACGGATCAGGGGTGAACGCGGTGTACAACATCCAGGTGTAGCGTTAGCCACTCCAGCATAGTGGTAGATTTTTTTTTATTAAGACTGCATATTCTCCCTTTTTTTTTTTACCAACGAGCCATTAAATACAGTTAAGGAGGAATGGAGGATGTTTTATGTACGAGCCGGTCCACTGCGGACACGAGTGTATTGCCGGCTGTACACATTAGTCGTACTTAAGACGACAAAGTAAAAGGAATAATACTGCCATCTTGTGGCCGGTTGGGCTACAGTAAATAGGTGTGGTGGCTGCAGGGACAAAAATATTGAGTCACTTCTCTGGATGTGGTCGGCGAAGGCCATGCATGCCACAGACAGAATTCAGCCAAGAAGTCTGGAAAATTCCTGCCACTAATGACCAATCCTGCTCCAGCCATGCATTGTTCCTATACTTTCCAATCCTGCTCCAGCCATGCATTGTTCCTATACTTTCCACACTGAACCGTGTTACTATTCCACCAGCAGCCCTGCTGCACCAGTGAGCGAGACAGGGAGGCAAGGAAGATACACTGTTTTGGTCTGCATCCAGCCCTAGCGGTGTCATGCAAAATATTTACAAGACTAGGGAAGAGCTGAAGGTTTTGTTAGGGGTAGCTTTGATTAGGAAGGCTCAGAGTAAGATACAATGCTGTAACTAATGCAGGTTTACACGACCAGAGCTGTACTTGGCTGGCCTGGTTAAACTGTACATCCACAATAGTTCCTAGAAAGGATAATGGGAAAAGAAAATATCAGCGTCAGCACAGTATGGTTTGGGTCGGTTGTATGGTGTGAATCCCCAGCTAACAAACATTCCCCCTTTAGGAATTTATCCAAGAGACCATTCCCTGAATATCAGACAGAACTTACCTAAAACGTGATTGCCATGTTCTCAGAATATTCAGTAATAATGTTCTAGACCTGTTTAATTGGAACGTTGCAAGAATAGTCCAGTGTCCAGTTTCTGAGGGTTAGGAGACTATTTCATCAACATCATACCAAACATATACAGAAATGTTCTCAGAATATAAGAAAATGTTCTCTCTCCCTAGAATTGTTAGCTGGGTCAGGCTTCAGAGTCGCTGGTCCATCGTGTTCAGTGTTGTGGTGAGGGAAGTGCAAAGCCATGATTTGTCTCATGCTCAGGCGTACTTTTTCTCACAACAAGACCACTCGGGGCAGCTGAGGGAGCCAGGGCTAAATATAGCTGGATGCAGGACCAAATGTTCCGTGTGCATGTGTCCTATGAACCATTCAAAAAGCTGCAGCCTGCCATAGCCTTTGCCATCTGCAGTGCCAGTAAGGTCCTGCCTTTTGCCTTTGGGGACCTGTCTCATTTTGTTCTGATGACTTCACGTTTAATGTCAACTCTTTCCGAGGGCCTCATATACATTTTTAATAGCGACCAGCTAATCAATCTTTCTTCGCAATATGGAACATTCCAATTTGGGCCTCAGTGTAACTCGTCCCACTTTCCAATCTGTTGTGTTAAATATTTTAAATGCCATCCTATGATCTGATACATGCAGCCAAACTCCATTCAAACTTCAAACATCCTTTTGTGGCCAGCAAAGAGACTCACTCGATTAGAACCTTAGCACAGTTTCTGATCAGTGATTATACACCATCTAAAGTGTAACAAGTTGAAATGGTAGTCATTTAGACTTTGCGACGCCAATACCATGAAGTTCATCGAAGCTACAGCACTATAGCCTACCTCTGAGAATGTGTTTATAGAAGTTGTAGTTTTATTTAGGATAACAGATGGCTCTGGTTTTGTGGAGAATGTCTGGGCATTACATAAATCTCACCTGCAGCTGTAACCTCCCAGACTTACAGTAATACTCATGTTAGGCCTGGCAAGGCTTCTAAGAAGTCTGTCACACACACAAAGGAATGAATTGTACTCTGTCACACATCAGGGTTGTATTCATTAGGACACACTGTAGCAACAAAAATGAGTGTTTCTTTCAGGTATAGTCCATAGGGTTCCACATTTTGGGGAATATTCAGAGGTGGAAACTTTCCATGGGAATTAGCGGGAATATATGGGAATTAACGAAAATATATGCAATATCATATGGAGACAGAAACAAAAACCTTTTACCTTATCATAAGTAGACATAATTGCAAATGATTAAATCCTTCCAATAGAAATAAAAAAAACGTTAGTTACGAATTGAACAACGAAAGGGAATATTGAATGATCCCCAATGATCCATCGCATCTCCCAAAAACGTTTTCAACATATATCTGTCAAATAGTCCCTTTCTTTTGAATGTCTAGAAACTAAAGCTTTGGTTGTCTTCCTCTCAGGCTTCAATGTCTTCTTCCTGGACCTCCTCAATGTCCACCTCTTGAACATCAGACTCTGAGGCCTCATCTTCATTGTCACTTTCCAACCTTGTTGTGGATGGCTCGTTGTCAGGCTCAAAAAGCCTCAAATTTGCCCAGATGGCCAACAATCTTTCAACCCTTGTATTGGTCAGCCTGTTGCATGCTTTGGTGTGTGTTCCCAAACAAGGACCAGTTGTGCTCTGAGGCGGCTGTTGGTGGGATTTGGAGGATGATGGCGGCAACAGGGGAAAGTCTCTTCCACAAGGTGGCTGATGAGATGTTGGCACGACTGCCATGTTGCATATCCATCCCAAAGCCCTTGCTTAGAAGTGTACTTCGCCAGTCTGCCAAGAACCTTCAGGCAGAATTCGTCACGCTTTTTGATGTATTTCAGAACTGCAGTTTCTTCTGCTTGAAGCAACAGTGAAGTGGGCAGGGCAGTAATGATTTATTCTCTTACATCTGCAAGCAGAGTCTGAACATCAGACAGGATGGCATTGTCTCCCTTAATCCGTGCAATGGCTACTGGTATCGGTTTCAGGAATTTCAGGCTGCTTACCACTCTCTACCGAAATACATAATCTAGGAGGATCCTCTTGATGCGGTTGTCCATATCGGCAGACTGTGATATGGCCATTTCTTGGAGAGACTCATTCCCCTCCAGGAGACTGTCAAACATGATGACAACACCACCCCAACGGGTGTTGCTGGGCAGCTTCAATGTGTGCTCTTATTCTTCTCACTTTGCTTGGTGAGGTAGATTGCTGCTATAACTTGATGGCCCTTCACATACCTAACCATTTCCTTGGCTCTCTTGTAGAGTGTATCCATTGTTTTCAGTGCCATGATGTCCTTGAGGATCACATTCAATGCATGAGCAGCACAGCCAATGGGTGCGATGTGAGGGTAGGACTCCTCCACTTTAGACCAAGCAGCCTTTATGTTTGCTGCATTGTCTATCACCAGTGCCTTCTGTGGTCCAAGGTCATTGATGACTGCCTTCAGCTCATCTGCAATGCAGAGACCAGGGTGTCTGTGTTGTGTCTGTGCTCTTGTAGAATACTGGTTGAGGGGTGAAGATTGTGTAATTAATTGTTCCTTTCCCACAAACATTTGACCACCTATCAGAGATGATTGCAATACAGTCTGCTTTCTCTGTGATTTGCTTGACCTTCACTAGATAAAGCATGTCTGGTTGGAGGGGTGTATGCTGGGCGAAGAACATTCAGAAATCTCTTCCAATAAACATTGCCTGTGAGCATCAGAGGTGAACCAGTTGCGTACACAGCTCGAGCAAGACACTCATCAGCATTTCTCTGACTACGTTCCTCCATTGAGTAAAAAAAACCTTCTGATTCCAGGAGGACCATGAGCTGTTGCTATCGATAAGGTGTCTGATTGTTGTGAGCGCTGAGGGAACTTTATGCACTTGGCCAGATGATTCTGCATCTTTGTTGCATTCTTCACATATGATTTGGCACAGTATTTGCAAATGTACACAGCTTTTCCTTCTACATTATCTGCAGTGAAATGTCTCCACACATCAGATAGTGCTCGTGGCATTTTCCTCTAAAGATTAGACAAAAAAACCCAAATACAATTCCATGTACAGATAAATAGTTAAGCAATTAGATTAAACAACTCCTATGGTAGATAAACGTTTTAAAATGAAATATGTATGGAAACGGGTAGAGATGAAACGGTATGAACATTTCATATCACGGTTTTAGTGACAAATTATCACGGTTATCAGTATTATCGCGGTATTGTTAAAATGTGCTGGACATTTTTAAAAATATACTGATACACACACACTGAAATCATTTCAGCAAGTTTTATATTGAAAACCAACAAATAAAATTCGCCGCACTATGCACTTTGTGTGCATAAACGTTAATGTTATTATTTTAATATTAAAGATGGCACCATGTGGTCATGAGAGGTAAAGGTTTCCCTAGAGCAGGTTTTAATGAACACAACCTTAAGTAAGCAAATCAAATGTGCATATAAAAGCAACACAAGTAAAGCAATGTGCATGTAAGAACAATACAACCATGTGTAAACAAATCCAATGTGCAGGTGTTGACATTAAAATAACAACACAAATTATGTAAACAAATCAAATGAACAGCACTGACTGTATGTCCGTTCTCTCCTTCATAAAGAAATAAGGTGCTGCAGGCCTAACATCCTGTATGTATGCATCTTTGTTCACTTGAGATTGGAATGTAAAAATGAATCATGTCCTTTGCAATGTAATATGAAAGGGATGCAGTAAGGTCTTGAGCATTTTTTGATGTGGGTGCATAAGCAGCCTGGCTTTTTAAAAGCTTGCTTGAGTGTCTGTGCCACAACTGTAGATGAGGAGGAACCAGTAGCATCGCTGGGTTTGCCTGCTGTCACGATGTGGATATAAGGGACGATTTATGGAGCGTTCGTGGAGTGTCATCCTTTTTATTAAAGTGAGATGTTCTCACAAAGCACTTTAAATAACAAAGGAGAGTAAATGAATAAACTAAACACTAATACAAAAACAAAAGCAAAGTGACTTACGGTCCTGCGCAACATGCAGATAGACTCTTACAAACAATGATCCACGCACAGGTGGATGTGGAGGACTGCTAAATACTCTCCCCAATCAGAGACAACACTAGACAGCTGTCTCTGATTGGGGATCATTAATCCTCCCTAACTGAAGTAAGGACTGGGTTGTGGCTCATCCACTCCCAATGATGGGAGTTAGCGGCTTCACCACTACCCAGCCCTTACACCTGCTGCACGCCCACTCTGTAAACAAGGGAATAGCAAATGTATTATTATTATAATTTATTATTATAATTTATTCTCACTCACACACTATCTTCTTTGTTGCGTTTGAGTATATGCAATGACCCCATGCACACTTTACATAAATACAAATGAGTCTTAAGAAGACAGTGATAGTAATTGCAATGAACCTAACAATTGACATAACTATAGGTGTCTTTTATTTTATCTTTATTTTACTAGGCAAGTCAGTTAAGAACAAATTCTTATTTTCAATGACGGCCTAGGAACAGTGGGTTAACTGCCTTGTTCAGGGGCAGAACGACAGATTTTTACCTTGTCAGCTCAGGGATTCGATCCAGCAACCTTTCGGTTACGGGCCCAACACTCTAACCACTGGGCTACCTGCCGCCCCCGTCTAGTGTTTCTCCTGTTGGAACACTTTTACAACCAAGTCGACGACTGCCGGATTTTAAATGAACAAAATATGTTGGTTGGTTGACTAAACTACATAACGTGTTATAGTGTGCAATGGACGAATAGTCTGCAGACACAAGACCCATACAGCAGCAGAAAACAGCGTTTAGTATTTCTACAAGAGTAGGTAACACTGAACGCTTCAGTTTACAGTCGTGGACAAAAGTTTTGAGAATGACACAAGTATTGGTCTCCACAAAGTTTGCTGCCTCAGTGTTGATGATGGCAATTTGCATATACTCCAGAATGTCATTAAGAGTGATCAGATGAATTGCAATTAATTGCAAAGTCCCTCTTTGTCATGAAAATGACGTAAATCCCCAAAAAACATTTCCACTGCATTACAGCCCTGCCACAAATGGACCAGCTGCCATCATGTCAGTGATTGTCTCGTTAACACAGGTGAGAGTGTTGACGAGGACAACAGACTGGAAGCTTTAAAAGGAAGGTGGTGCTTGAAATCATTGTTCTTCCTCTGTCAACCATGGTTACCTGCAAGGAAACACGTGCCGTCATCATTGCTTTGCACAAAAAGGGCTTCACAGGCAAGGATATTGCTGCTGGTAAGATAGCACCTAAATCAACCATTTATCGGATCATCATGTTGTGAAGTGAGGTTCAATTGTTGTGAAGAAGGCGTCAGGGCGCCCAAGAAAGTCCAGCAAGCGCCAGGACCGTCTCCTAAAGTTGATTCAGCTGCGGGATCGGGGCACCACCAGTGCAGAGCTTGCTCAGGAATGGCAGCAGGCATGTGTGAGTGCATCTGCACGCATAGTGAGGCGAAGACTTTTGGAGGATGGCCTGGTGTCAAGAAGGGCAGCAAAGAAGCCACTTGTCTCCAGGAAAAACATCAGGGATAGACTGATATTCTGCAAAAGGTACAGGGATTGGACTGCTGAGGACTGGGGTAGAGTCATTTCCTCTGATGAATCCCCTTTCCGATTGTTTGGGCCATCCGAAAAACAAAGCGCTACCATCAGTCTTGTGTCATGCCAACAGTAAAGCATCCTCAGACCATTCATGTGTGGGGTTGCTTCTCAGTCAAGGGAGTGGGCTCACTCACAATTTTGCCTAAGAACACAGCCATGAATAAAGAATGGTACCAACACATCCTCCGAGAGCAACTTCTCCCAACCATCCAAGAACAGTTTGGTGACGACCAATGCCTTTTCCAGCATGATGGAGCACCTTGCCATAAGGCAAAAGTGATAACTTAGTGGCTCGGGGAACAAAACATCGACATTTTGTGTCCATGGCCAGGAAACTCCCCAGACCTTAATCCCATTGAGAACTTGTGGTCGATCCTCAAGAGGCAGGTGGACAAACAAAAACCCACAACTTCTGACAAACTCCAAGCATTGATTATGCAAGAATGGCCTGCCATCAGTCAGGATGTGGCCCAGAAGTTAATTGACAGCATGCCAGGGCGGATTGCAGAGGTCTTGAAAAAGAAGGGTCAACACTGCAAATATTGACTCTTTGCATAAAGTGATTGTCATTGTCAATGAAAGCATTTGACACTTATGGAATACTTGTAATTATACTTCAGTGTACCATAGTAACTACTGACATACAGATCTAAGAACACTGAAGCAGCAAACTTTGTGGAGACCAATACTTCACTCTCAAAACTTTTGACCACGACTGTACATTATTGACAAGCTATGATGAATATTTTAAGCTATTGTTTAATATTTTTAGGACTATGAGTAAAGAACAGAATTGGAAGGTTAGAAACCATAATAGGTTACTTGGTGAACTATAGAATGGCATGGGATAGCAACAGGATGTAATTGGGCTTTAGTTAGAGCAGCCAGTAAAGCCCTATAGTTAGAGCAGCCAGTAAAGCCCAATAGTTAGAGCAGCCAGTAAAGCCCAATAGTTAGAACAGTCAATGAAGCCCAAGAGAAGATGATCATATGGTTTTATAGGGTACACTTAGACACACATTAGCTATAATATGAGAAGGACTAGAATAGTTGAATAGAACAGTGTCTGTATTGTGCTGTGGTTGTACCAGGTTGTAACAGGCACTAACAATTTTGGTCAATGTATGTTAAGATTTATGAGTGTGTGTCGAGTGGCCTTCATGGGTGAATGTGTTTATCTTTGCACCATTACCATTACTAGGGGGTTGCCACTATGTTCTCACAGTTTCGTATCTTGAAGTTTTATTGCCATGGGGGGAGTGTTTTACATTTGAAGGTTTAACTGCTGACAGGAAGAGGAGGTAGACGAACCAGAGTTGAAAGGTTTTGAAATGATAGTGGACGACTGTTAGAGGTGGTAATGAGCCTATCCGTGAGGGAGGGGCTATGTATGCTACATGACCACGAATGTGTATGCTAAGCGCAGAGGAGTCTGGGAAGATCAGAAGTCTCCGGAGGCTCCTCGGCTTTTGTTGCTTTCATAATAAAAGTCTATGTTACTTTTCCAAACTATGAAAGTGCTCTATTTTTAAGAGAAAGCAGTAAGATTATGCTACTACAGCTATTAGAAAGTTAGACAGACAAACCATGACAGTTTCCCCAAATCTTGCATTGAGCTAAAAGTTAACTTGCCTTGCATTCGCTATTGTAGTGGGTGGTGGTCACGAAGATTTGAAGTGTTGTCCCCTTAGCAGCGATTTTCTTTTTATGCTTGTTCTGCAGACAGGGTGACCATCTTCGATTTAAGTTTCCCTCAGCACTCTTGTAAAACCCAAAATACGACCACACTTCAGATTTGGTGCTCTTAGAAGGCTGAAATTCTCCCGAGTGCTGTCACTGCCTTCCGCCATGTTTCCACACCAAACAAAACCCACTTTGCATGCTGCGCCTGCGTCAGACTGTTGCTAACTTTGGTTGATGTTGGATAGTATTTAACGGGAGTTTTTCAAACTGTGGTAATCAAACACGGTTTTAATGATAATTACAATTTGAAATGGTGTAACCGTTTCAACCCTAAAAAAAGGTGAATTAACACTCCTCAGTTAACAGGCTCAAGCAAGCTAAACCCCACATGTTTGCAAAAACTATTTTTTAACAAGTTAGAAGTGATTTAAACACACTTTGCTGTAGGCTACTATTTACTAGATAACAAAAATCATGTATGTCATATAAAATATATTCACCCCACCCAGTATTGTATTAAAAATGTACCAGAAAGCATGTAGTCCTTGGCTCAGACAGTGTAGTATTGTGGGCTCAATAGCATCTCATTAGTGTGCAAGATCTTTAGAATCAGCTGTACATGTGATGGAAGAATGCAGAGGGTTACAAATCCATTGAATTGGGGATAGTTTAACCAAAATGTGCCACAAAATTAAAAAAAAAAAATGAATTTAAGCAAATTTCCCCAAATTCCAGGGCTTAACTTCCTATGGAAAATATCTGGGAATTTACCGGAAAGTTTCCGACCCTTTGCAACCCTAATAGTCCCACCGTTTCAGAATGTTTTCTTCTTGTTTGGTTCCTAATGAATACAACCCTGAAGTGTGATTTTTCCCCGGTTCCTGTTTGTTGCCTATGGCAGCAGGTTATGTACTCACACACAAACATGTATGTACACATACATAAGATATACAACAGGAACAGTGTGCTCTTAAATCAGTGCACTTTTGGCTTTGTAATCACATCTTCCAACAAACCAGACTATGACTATGTTTAAAGGAGACATGATTTTGCTCTTGGTTGCATAGCATGCTGTGCTTACTAATGCACTAGGGGCACATTTTGTCATTGAACGTACACACACAGCAAGAACAAACTCAGTCTGCAGTGGTTGTTCTTGCACATCAATTAGATTAGGAGACTGCCCACCTACGTCTAGGCGCGCTCCGTTCGTAGCGAATTAAGCCTGATGACTCTTATCGCAACAGCGTGACAACAACCTTCTCCTGCCCTCCCCTCCCGCCCTTCTAAGTCTCCTCAAATGGACCACTCCGGGGAGTTTGTAGGGAACCTGGCTGGCGTATACAGTCCCAAGGTCTTTTTTTAAAGATTACGCCACTGTCTCAGTCTGTCTGTCTAGTTTTTTTGGGATGGTGAAAATCAACATGCACGTGATGGCTTATGCACATGAGTGGCTGGTGTAGTCAGCATGTGGGCCTGATCCTCTCAGCAGCAGATTAATCTGGAGTGACTCTTAAACACAAACCTCAGACAGGATATACAGTGCATTCAGAAAGTATTCAGACCCCTTGACTTTTTCCACATTTTGTTACGTTACAGACGTATTCTAAAATTGCTTACATTGTTTTTTCCTCATCAATCCACACACAATTCCCCATAATGACGAAGCAAAAACAGATTTTTTGACAATTCAGGAAATGTATTAAAAATAAAAAACATACCTTATTTACATAAGTATTCAGACCCTTTGCTATGAGACTCGAAATCGAGCTCAGGTGCATCCTGTTTCCATTGACCATCCTTGAGATGTTTCTACAGCTTGATTGGAGTCAACCTGTGGTAAATTTCAATTGATTGGACATGATTTGGAAAGGCAAAAACCAAGCCATTAGGTAGAAGGAATTGTCCTAAGAGTTACTCCTCAGTAAAAGGCACATGACAGCCCTCTAAAGTTGAACTCTTTGTCCTGAATGCCAAGCGTCACGTCTCTGGAGGAAACCTGGCACCATCCCTACGGTGAAGCATGGTGGTGGCAGCATCATGCTGTGGGGATGTTTTTCAGCGGCAGGGACTGGGAGACTAGTCAGGATCGAGAGGAAAGATGAACGGAGCGAAGTACAGAGAGATCCTTGATGAAAACCTGCTCCAGAGCACTCAGGACCAACAGAACATTGACCCTAAGCACACAGCCAAGACGACGCAGGAGTGGCTTTGGGACAAGTCTCTGAATGTCCTTGAGTTGCCCAGCCAGAGCCCGGACTTGAACCAAATCGAACATCTCTGCAGAGCACTGCAAATAGCTGTGCAGCAATGCTCCCCATCCAACCTGACAGCACTTGAGAGGATCTGCAGAGAAGAATGGGAAACTCTCCAAATACCGGTGTGCCAAGCTTGTAGTGTCATACCCAAGAAGACTTGAGGCTGTAATCACTGCCAAAGGTCCTTCAACAAAGTACTTACATTTTTTTTTTTATATAAATTTTAATTTCTTTCTAAAAACCTGTTTTTCATTCGTCCATTATGGGGTATTGTGAAGGGGGGGGGGGAAGGATTTTAGAATAAGGCTGTACGTAACAAAATGTGGAAAAAGTCAAGGGTTCTGAATACTTATCTGAATGCATTGTATGCTGATGATTCGACCACAGCTAATGAAGTTACTGAAACCCTTAACAAGGAGTTGCAGTCAGTTTTGGAATGGGTGGCCATTTAATAAACTTGCCCTGAACATCTCTAAAACTAAGAGCATTGTATTTGGTACAAATCATTCCCTAAGTTCTAGATCTTAGCTGAATCTGGTAATGAATGGTGTGGCTGTTGAATAAGTTGAGGAGACTAAATGGCTTGTTACCTTTTTAGATTGTATACTGTCATGGTCAAAACATATAGATTTCAATGCTTGTAAAGACGGGGAGAGTTCAGTCCATAATAAAGAGATGCCTTGCTTTTTTGACACTACTCCAAAGTCCTGCAGACTCTAATTTTGTCTTATCTTGATTATTGTCCAGTCATGTGGTTAAGTGCTGCAGCTAGCCCAGAACAGAGCAGCACATCTTGCTCTTCATTGTAATCAGAGGGCTAATATAAATACTATGCATGCCAGTCTCACTTGGCCAAAAGTTGAACATAGACTGACTGCCTCACTTATTTTTATGAGAAACATTAATGTTGAAAATCCCAAATTGTTTGCATAGTCAACTCACACACACACACGCACACCACCAGACATGCCACCAGGGGTCTTTTCACAGTCCCCAAAGTGTATAGTATTACTACTCCTCCATTATTGCATGGAAGAGTAGCTGCTGCTTTTGCAACAGCTAATTGGGATCCTAATGTATACCTAGCCTTGCCAACTCGCACCCCTCACTATAGAGTTAATGTGAGTCGGGAGTGTTACTGCCTGCTTTTATCCCGAGCTGCTGATCCCTCAGTGAACTGTTATCCACTCCCTTTGTCTCAACCTGTGTACTTCCTGATTAGTCATGTGGCTATGGCTCATGGTATTTTATGGATTCGTACTTTATTGCGCCCTATTCTCCATATAGTGCACTACTTTTGACCAGGGTCCATAGGGCTCTAGATAAAATGAGTGCACTATGTAGGGAATAGGGTGCCATTTGGGACACTGCAGCCTTTGTCTGGTATTTGGACCAGCAGGGACCTGGGTATTGGGACACACCTTCTCAGAACAATAGTAAGTAGAAAAACAACCTAAATCTCACAGTATCCCTTTTTAAAATCCTCAGTGCAGACACTTTAATCAGGGCATGTTTATTCGACTGCTATTAACTTTTACTCATTGGCCCAATACATGTGCTCAATATTTATTTTTTTACACTCCGAGATTAAATATAATCAATGAGTATGATAAAAGGGTCTTCAGCTTAAGTCTCCTCAGAGACTTCCTTCCTTCGCGAACTCAACACTGAGAGAGGCTGATCAAACAGTTCAGCTGATCAAACATGTTATTAATCCCACTGCTGCCAGGGATTCAGCAATACCCTTCTAAACTCCACCCTATGCGCTGTCTCCATCTTCATTCAATACTGAGGATCAGGGTTGGGGTCAACGCCGTTTCATTTCAGTCAATTCAAATTCAAATTCCAATTCCATGACCTACTGCCAATGAGTCAGAAAAAGGAAACCTTAATTTATTGAGAAATGAAAGTGAAACGTTTGCTATAATGAAAAGCCACAGGTTGCCATGGAAATGTGGTGACACAAGCCTATATAAACTAATAAACCACTTCCCTATTATCGTTTTATGTTGGTTAGGTGAACAACGTAATGCATTTGAAATTGGTTTTAGGTTTGTGAAGAGTTGTTTACTTAGAAGAGAACTTGAAAGTAAAGAAAAATGTAGCCGTTTTAATAATGTTGATGGGAAAGAGCCAGCCTAAATGGGTCTTGTCTTAATCATTAAGAGTATAGCTCTACGACTACCACTGAATGTAACCCATACAAATGAATGGAAGTATGGAGGTAGTTTTGTGCCAACAAAAATGAGGTTAAATATGTGTCCTTAAAAACCAAAATATTTTCCTGAGCTTTCTTATCTGCTAGATATAGGAACAGACACTTAACCTTATGATATTTTTTGATATTTTTTTTTGCCATTTATGAATGTGTTGTTCAGTGCATTTGTATTTTATCTAATAATCCAAAATTATAATTATACACAAAGGTGTCCTAAAATGTAAATCAAATAGTTAAATGATCCATGATATGACCGTCATAATAGGAACCCACCCCCCCCAACGGCTTCGACTTTTAGAGGTTAAGGGAATTTCTAGGGAGTCATTGTGGTTAGACCAGTTGTAACCATTTGACAATAATTGTGTCACTAATTGAATTTACTCACAAACCCTGTAAGTAGCACATGATCCACAGTGCATGCTAGCATGTAAGTCTAGGGCCATGCTCAGTAGGCATGAAATGGACGAAAACTCTGTGAAACGGGAAGGTACTATATGCCCAAATTTGTATTTTTCATTGCAAAATAGTTTTGCTATGGTGTACCGACACGACCCAGTTAGGTCATTGTTCAGAAAGTCATTCTTTCAACATGACTAAGCCTACATTTTTGTTTGGCAATCAAGGTTTTTCTGAAGTAGCTGTCTGCTGCGTGGTAGGAAGAGGGAGGTTTCATTCCTTCCTAAAGATAAACAAACAAACATTTAGATAAGGATGTGTGGGCGCTGCCAGCCAAGGCTTTGCCATTTTGCAACTCCCAGAGACTGAGACTCAAAACGTATCAAGGCCATGACACCACTCGAACACTGACACCACTCGAACACTGACACCCCTGGGAAATACATGTTGACGGCATTAGGCTACATCGCAAAACAGGATGTTGGTGCAAATGTATCACGCACTCACATCTATTCCTATTAGCATGTTCTTGCCAAATAGAGATACCGTACCTTGTGAAAAAGAAGATGGATGGCATTTGTAATTCCCCTCCGACTGAGGAAGACCAATAAACTTTGCACAGAGGTTCTGGTGTGTTTTGATGCCAGAGAAATCAAGAGGGGGGAAGACTGAGACACAGGAAGTTTGGAGTCTCTCATGAATGTGCCATTTTCACCATGGCCTTGTGGGAGGCCAGGATCTCTAGGACCGATGAGAAGAACTATAAGCTCAGCAAAATGACAGCCTCCAGGAGTTTACAGTAGCTTTCCAAACACACTCTACTACTCCTACGACTTTCCAACCTATGTTTGAGGTGGGTGTCTGGGAACTAAATATGAGGCAGAAGTCTGGAAGCGTCTGTTTAGGTCACTCACCGTATTATTGTGAACATTAGCTTATTTTCACTATGTTGAACCCTTAATTAGCAATTGGTTTCAGCCAAAGATGGATGGCCTACATACAGTTTGTCTATATTTTTTTTTACCTCAACTTCCTTGAACATTATCCAAATGGTCAGTGTCCATTTGGGAAAATGCCAAGTCTACAGTGTCTTAAGCAAAGTTCACTTACTTTACAAATCACAATTATTTGTAGTGTCAAAGTTCATTCTAAATTATCACTGTCTATATTGGAGACTCTACACTTTTTCCAGTTTAAAAAAATCACAAATTACCCCTCATTGCTTCCCTAGTGAAACCCTAGTGTATTTCCTCAATGAGTGTACAAGTACACTTCAGGAGAAAGTATAGATTTTTGGGATGCAGGGTCGGATTTCCCCCTGTGGGCATCATGCCTTGGCATACTGTGGGCTAACTGACCACAGTGGAGCCAGACGCACTAGGAACTGGAAACATCCAGTGTTTGTGTTCCTGTTATTGCCGTGTCAGCAGGCGAGGCCAGCGCAGCCAAGCCACTCATGACAGTCAGTGCTGTATCATCCCTGAAGGTAGACTAGCTGTTAAGAGCGTTGGACCAGTAAACAAAAGGTCGCTGTTTCAAATCCTTGAGGTGACTAAATGAAAAATCTGTTTGGATGTGCCCTTGAGTAAGGCACTTAACCCTAATTGCTCCTGTGAGTTGCTCTGGATAAGAGCGTCTGCTGAATTACTTAAATGTAATAGGAGTATACGGTGTGGTGTCAGTGTGTTAACTCAATCACTCTGTGTCACCACAGACTGGAAATGTCAAACGCTCTCACTCTCTCCCATACTCTCACACTCTCTGGCGCACTCTCTCTGGTGCTCTCTCTGGTGCTCTCCCGCTCTCTCTCTGGTGCTCTCCCGCTCTCTCTCTGGTGCTCTCCCGCTCTCTCTCTGGTGCTCTCCCGCTCTCTCTCTGGTGCTCTCCCGCTCTCTCTCTGGTGCTCTCCCGCTCTCTCTCTGGTGCTCTCCCGCTCTCTCTCTGGTGCTCTCCCGCTCTCTCTCTGGTGCTCTCCCGCTCTCTCTCTGGTGCTCTCCCGCTCTCTCTCTGGTGCTCTCCCGCTCTCTCTGGTGCTCTCCCGCTCTCTCTCTGGTGCTCTCCCGCTCTCTCTCTGGTGCTCTCCCGCTCTCTCTCTGGTGCTCTCCCGCTCTCTCTCTGGTGCTCTCCCGCTCTCTCTCTGGTGCTCTCCCGCTCTCTCTCTGGTGCTCTCCCGCTCTCTCTGGTGCTCTCCCACTCTCTCTCTGGTGCTCTCCCGCTCTCTCTGGTGCTCTCCCGCTCTCTCTCTGGTGCTCTCCCGCTCTCTCTCTGGTGCTCTCCCGCTCTCTCTCTGGTGCTCTCCCGCTCTCTCTCTGGTGCTCTCCCGCTCTCTCTCTGGTGCTCTCCCGCTCTCTCTCTGGTGCTCTCCCGCTCTCTCTCTGGTGCTCTCCCGCTCTCTCTCTGGTGCTCTCCCGCTCACTCTCTGGTGCTCTCCCTCGCTCTCTCTCTGGTGCTCTCCCTCGCTCTCTTGTGCTCTCGCGCGCTCGCGCGCTCGCTCTCTCTCTCTCTCTCTTGCTCTCGCTCGCTCTCGCGCTCTCTCTCTCTCTTGTGCTCGCGCTTTCTCTCTCTTGTGCTCGGGCGCTCTCTCTCTCGTTCTCTCTCTCTTGTGCTCTCGCGCTCTCTCGCTCTCTCTCGCTCTCTCTCTCCACTCAGGGAAAGCCAACTGGTCATATTGCTATGCTGAAACATGTATGAATGTCAAATCGTCACACAGTGCAACAGGCAAATGTATATATTATATTTGTTTTCCCAATACTCTAGGATCTTTTGACCCTTTGACCTGTAAAGGTTAATTTATTAAGCTTGTAGGAACATTGTTCACTATGGGGAAACGTGTCAATGCCAATCTGTATACGTTGTTGAATAAACAATGGCCTTTCTCCCTTGAGAAAGAGGTCTTTTGACGTCAATAATGCTCCCTGTTCCTCTCTCCCCCAGGTGACTACTGTGAGATAAACGTCTGCAGTAACGGGGGGACCTGTGTGACCGGGGCAGGAGTCCCCTTCATCTGTATCTGCCCAGACGGATACACCGGGGACACCTGCAACGACACAGAGGCTGGTACGGAGAAAAGTATTCATATCTGCATTATAGCTTTTATAGAGCTTGGGTATCAAGTATAGTTGTATGGTTATTTTTGATTGAACCTTTATTTAACTAGGCAAGTCAGTTAAGGACAAATTGTTATTTATAATGACGGCCTACCTACAGGGTCAGCCCCTGGAGCAAATTAGTGTTAAGTGCCTTGCTCAAGGACACATCGACAGGTTTTTCACCTTGTTGGCTCAGGTATTCAAACCAGCGACTTTTCGGTTACTGGCCCAACGCTCTAACCGCTAGGCTAACTGCCGCCCCCAGGTTATATGTAAGCCAGTTATACCAACTCATATTTCCCAAGCAAAAGATAAATTCACACTCAAGAAAACATTAAAAGTACATCTAATGAGATCAAAGGGACTGCGGTTGAAAATTAGCCAGCTGACTGAAACGTTGATTAATGTGCACTGTCCTTGTAAAAATAAACTCAAACATGACTGGACAGATACCTTTTACTTTTTTTTTGTTGTTTCGGATCCCAGGAAGAGTAACTGTCGTTACGTCAGTTAATGGGAATCCTTATAAAGTCCCAAGCTGTTATGAATGCTCATAGTAAGTTTTCTGATACACTATGGCTGTGTTAGGAGGCTTCATAAAGGTGTTCTACACCGACAGATGATACACTATGGCTGTGTTAGAGGAAGATTCAGAGAGGCTAACTCTGTACTACACTGTATTGCCAATCTGGCCCTAATACTATCATTCCCCCTCCCTTAGGTCATTGCTGTAAAAAGAGAATTTGATCACTGTCAGCCTACCTGGTACAATAAGGGTTAATAATAAGTTATATTTGCTTCCCAGGGCCCTGTAACCCCAACCCCTGCAAGAATGATGCCATCTGTGAGGTGACTGGCCAGTCACGCCGAGGAGACGTCTTCAGCGAGTACATCTGCAAGTGCCAAGATGGCTTTGACGGAGTCCACTGCCAGAATAGTAAGAGCCATTCACATAGATTCACATAGAATCTATTAGACAAGCTGTTTTAGTATGGATGCATATGGCTGCCAATATTCATTTATGAGAGCCACTCCACAACTACAAGTTGCCCAGTTTAAATTCACATTGAATATATTAGACAAGCTGTTTAGTATGGAAGCATATAGCTGCCAATATTCATTTGAAAATGCTAATTGAATATGGCTTTGGCTTTATTCACTTTGCATGAGGATGCAAATGTTGTCATGTTATCTAGGCAGAATGGTGGGTTATCCAAATTGATATCCAATTTTCATCATATCAAACTTTATTTAAAAAGTGGATTAAAATGGACATCTCAACACACTCAAACTGACCACCTCATTGTGGCGCACTCACAAGAACTGAGCCCCTGTGATGGAAACAGTGAGGTACAGAGGTTGAAGGTGTTGTTGTAAGAGATTAGACATATAGAAACAAGGCTGTGTTTACACAGGCAGCCTAGGTTTTATTCTTTTTCCACTAATTGGTCTTTTGACCAATCAGATCAGTTCTTTTGCCAATAATTTGCCAAAAAGTCAGAATTGAGCTGCCTGTGTAAATGCAGCATGTGATCCAATAAAATCAGTTATTCTGACATGTTGGTACAGAGGCACAGGAGGCACTGAGTGAGTTTTTCAACCCAAGCAGCTGTTGTCCTTACGGGAGCGTCTCTCCGGATATGGCAAGGTTCAACGTCCAACTGGCAGCATGTGCTTGGCCCCAAGCAGCCTAAAGAGCTGCACGTAAGAGACAGATGGTGACTGTGTGCTGCTATCTAACAGAAGAAAAATGGAGCAACCGAAAAGAAAAAAAAATGTAAAAAGCTAATTTAGTTTGGAAGGATATACTGCACATGTACTTCCCCAAATGTAGAGCAAAATAAAAACTAAGGGCTTTTTAAATGAGTGAACGTACTGCGTCTCTTTGTTTGGACCCAGGTGCTTTGCTCTGTGTTCAGTCCTTCTTCTGGCTCACACTGCCTGCCAGTGACACACACACACACACACACACACACACACACACACACACACACAGAAAGAGATGGGATGCTCAGCACATTTTACTCTGCAAAGTCATCCGTAGCAGCGTGCACGAAGAAACCAGAAAGAGTCAGATCAGGTCAACACATTCCCACACCAAAGCGAATGTAAGGTAGTGGTACCGCCTATTTCCACTCTAAATGTCCACGCCCCTATTTATATAGCATAAATCTATTTAATATGACGGCCGTGCTTATCTATGCGCTTAGTCAAGCCCTGACTCCATAGTACATCACCCACTTCCCAGAAAATAAAAGCTTAAGCGCTAGCTAGCTTTTACGCTAATTAAATAATGTCTTGGGGAGGACTGTAAAGATAATTAATTTGACTGCAGAAGTATGCGAGGTCCCTAAGTGCTGTTCATGTACTTGGGATATTCTTTCGGTCTCCCAACTTTCCTACTCATTTAGAACTCCTGATGCCTGCTTGGACATTTTTATTGCTCTGTATTTAGTGTGTGTGTGTATTGGGGAGAAGGGGTGTGTGTGTGTGTGTGTGTGTGTGTGTGTGTGTGTGTGTGTGAGCGAGGTGCATCCTCGGCAGCTCCTGCAAACTGTGTAAAGCTCCCCAGCTGTTAAACGGGTTGACACCATCATTTACACACTTATGTGTGTGTGTGTGCACTCACACACACACACTTGCGTGCTAAAACACACTGGCACACTAAAACCCATACATTCATGCACACACACGTAAACAATTGGCGAGCTCACACACACACACACACACTTAGAGAACACACACACATACTTGGCAAACAAACACACACAAACCGGGGCTCTCTCATGCTCATCCAGTCCAGAGCGCAGCACACCCACAACGTCAGTGGCCCTGTTGCCGGGGTAAAATGGGAAGAGATGGAAAGGTGAATTAAGTCTGCCCCGACAATGTCACAGCCTCCACTCAGGTCTGACACCAGAACTTCTACCGGCTGTGTGAAATTGGCCTGAATGCCTCAATGCTGAAAGCCGTGTCCAATGCTGTTTACTGACTTTAGTGTCAGCTCCTAAATAGGCTCAGACGACTGCAACTGTGAGACTGAAATGGCCTCTGAGAGCTTAAATGTTAAACTGGTGATGACCTCTGATTTATCCTGTGTTGGTTATTTTGAGGTGTTTGTCAACAGATTAGTGTGTGTGCATCTGTAATTAGGGGTGTGTGTGTGTGTGTGTGTGCACTTGTGTCTGTGTTTTTGTGTGTGTGTGTGTGTGTGTGTGTGTGTGTGTGGCAGGCATATTTCTGGATGTTTTAAGAGGTGCCTCAACCACACCCAGGATGTGGCTAGTCTAAAGTGGCCAGATTGACCTCTGCGCCCCCTGGGGAGTTGTTTGCGTGTGCGTGTATGTGTGCATCCATTTCTGTTTACGTGGGTGTGTGCATTTTTGTGTGACTGTTTTTGTGACAACTGGTCATGCACTGCTCTGTGTACAGTAGTTTCTGGTAGCGTTTGAGCAGGGGAGGAAATCACCAGTACTAAATTGGTGATAGAACACCAATTCAGGTCCGGTCCGTTACACCGTTAACGGACCTGACCAATTAACGTTACACCGTTAACGGACCTGACCAATTCGGGTCAGGTCCGTTACACTAATCAACCCCATTATGTTTCTGTTGCTGTAATCTTGTAGCGGTCTGTCGCACAGCGTTGTCTATAGCCAGACCACCTACAATACTACAATCATATAATTACAGATAGAAAGAAACATATAACCCTGAATTATATGATCTCTGTGACAACAACACTACTGTCAAATCACAGAACCTTTTTTTTATTTTTTTACCCTCAGTCACAACACAACGCATGGCCCCACACCAAGGTCTGGCAAAGTCTGGAACCAGGGCTATTCTTGGACATTCTAGAGGATCTCTATGGACTTCTGCCAGTCCACAAAAGGTTTTCACAGAGTAAATTACAAATCATCATACACTTAATTTAGCAGCTCTGTGGCTAAACCTGGCACTATGTTGCCACGGAAGCCGTGCCCTTCCGAAATAAATAAAATGTTGGTGTCAAATTGCCAATTGACGGCCCATCCCTTATGGGATTAATTTACACAAACATTACATGATACAACATTACAATGATTCACAGTTATAATTCTTCCGGTGTTTGTCACAGTACCCCATGCCAGGGACTTTTCTAACCTGGATTGCTTAAAGGGGAGATCTGGGATTGGAAATATTACAAACCGCTACCCTGTCATTTGTTTTGGTAAACAGCTGAGGGGTGGGGCCGTAGAAATGTGACCACTCTGCTCATGAGGCATTTATAAGTTACATTCTTCAAGAACCCAATGGCTATAACATGACTTTAAAAGTAAAAAAAAAAATGGATGTACCAGATCCCAGATTGCCCCTTTAAAGACGGATGGAGGCGCATTGGCAGTTTAACTCACCATCAGCGGGCATGAGGCAATGGATCACAAGGCAAACATACTGTATAAGGAAACCATTACTCAGGTGCCTACAGGAGAGCACAAAAGCATGCACTAACTGTACTCTACACACAGCGGCGTCATGCACCCCCAAAAACGGAGGGGTCACAAAGTATGTGAGGATAGCTGGGGAGTGGTCCGCGATGGGGCTAGGCCCCCCACTGGAAAGTTGGCAAATTTTGCATTTTTCAAACACCTGAAACAGCTTTTTCCAGCCATCATCATTAGATTTAATTAAATGTGAATTTGTCTGCATATCTAAGCATACCTCTTGAGCTGTCTGTATCCTACTGAATGGTGGTTATTTTGTTAAAGAAACTAAATATGCTTCTCTGCTAAAATCTGGGTAAAAAATGGAAAGGAATGTGTCCTATTCAGTACATTTAGTAATAGCTCTAAAGTCTACCCACCTTGCCAGCGTGCATGCCAGCTAAGATCGTTAGACAAGCTAGCTGGTTTAACTTGATTGATAGCCTGAAATGGCTTCTTGGTAGCTAGTTATGAGATTGGGAACCTACTGTATCTGGGCTAGCTAAAGCCAACTTCATTACATTGCTAGGTGGCTAGTAGTATTACAGATTAGCAACAACAAATATGTTCTATTATTATTTTTCACATGACGCCTCTGTGAACACCTCATGCCGCTAGCGCTGCCTACTAGCTCAGGCTGTGTTGTGTACTCTCACACGCAACGCTGCCAGCTGACCTTGCTCTGCATTCATCTATCTGGGTCATGTTACAAACAATGAAAATTAGATCTGTATTGGTTTTCGCTTCGTGCACAAACAAAGCTGGAGTATTGATGATTGTGTGTGCACTCAATAGACTCATCCTTTTCATACGTCTATACTGAGGCCATACAACTATCTATACAAATGGCACGCTGTTAGCTGAAATCCATACCGGGACATGTGAGAGAGAGTGGTGTTTTATTTATAAAATAAGTTCTTACTATAGATTTCAGGTGTGTATCATTTTGAACTAGAGTACAGTTGAAGTCGGAAGTTAACTCATTTTTCAACCACTCCACAGATTTCATGTTAACAAACTATAGTTTTGGCAAGTCGGTTAGGACATCTACTTTGTGCATGACACAAGTAATTATTCCAACAATTGCTTACAGACAGATTATTTCACTTATAATTCACATTATCACAATTCCAGTGGGTCAGAAGTTTAGATAGATAGATAGATAGATAGATAGATAGGTACTTTATTGATCCCCCGGGGGGGAAATTTCATTATCAAGCAGCTACAACAAAAACACAGGGCAGGTGCAAAATGCCACAACGAAAGTACACAAAAGACAGATACACGGTACATGATACATAGAGCGGCAGTATGAAAAAGTATAGAAATACAGGATATCTGGAGTGCAAAAAAAAGCTATAAAAGGACATTGCATAGTATGAGTGGTTGGCTGAATATGTACACTATACATTGGTGGATGTTGGATGGTTAACTATACTATACAGGTTGATGGCAGAGAAATACTTCAGTAGCTAATGCGTATGATATGAGCGAGGGTAATAATAGTTTACTTAATAGACAGACTGGGTAAATGAACAGGTAAGTGAAAATTTTGCATGGTTAAATTAGCTGTACAGTTAGGTATACAGTTATATTTACAGATGAGTGAATACTTGCATGTTTACACAAACTGTACAGGTAAATGACAGGAAGAGATACTTTAATAGCTAAATGTGTGTATGATATCATTGGGATAATAATAGTTGACTGTGCCTTTAAACAGCTTGGAAAATTCCAGAAAATGATGTCATGACTTTAGAAGCTTCTGATAGGCTAATTGACATCTTTTGAGTCAATTGGAGGTGTACCTGTGGATGTATTTCAAGGCCTACCTTCAAACTCAGTGACTCTTTGATTGACATCATGGGAAAATCTAAAGAAATCAGCCAAGACCTCAGAAAAAAGTTGTAGACCACCACAAGTCTGGTTCATCCTTGGGAGCAATTTCCAATCGCCTGAAGGTACCACGTTCATCTGTACAAATAATAGTATGCAAGTACAAACACCATGGGACCACACAGCCGACAAACCGCTCAGGAAGGAGACGTGTTCTGTATCCTAGAGATTAATGTACTTTGGTGCGAAAAGTGCAAATCAATCCCAGAACAACAGCAAAGGACCTTGTGAAACAGGTACAAAAGTATCTATATCCACAGTAAAAGTTCTATATCGACATAACCTGAAAGGCCGCTCAGCAAGGAAGAAGCCACTGCTCCAAAACCGCCATAAAAAAGCCAGACTACAGTTTGCAACTGCACATGGGGACAAAGATCGTAGTTTGTGGAGAAATGTCCTATGGTCTGATGAAACAAAAATAGAACTGTTTAGCCATAATGACCATCGTTATGTTTGGAGGGAAAAGGGGGAGGCTACATCTCAAGACATCAGTCAGGAAGTTAAAGCTTGGTCGCAAATGGGTCTTCCAAATGGACAATGACCCCAAGCATACTTCCAAAGTTGTGGCAAATGGCTTAAGGACAACACAAAGCCCTGACCTCAATCCTATAGAACATTTGTGGGCAGAACTGAAAAAGCGCGTGCGAGCAAGGAGGCCTACAAACCTGACTCAGTTACATCAGTTCTGTCAGGAGGAATGGGACAAAATTCACCCAACTTATTGTTGGAAGCTTGTGGAAGGCTACCCAAAACGTTTGACCCAAGTTAAACAATTTAAAGGCAATGCAAATACTAACTCAGTGTATGTAATCTTCTGACCCACTGGGAATGTGATGAAAGAAATAAAAGCTGAAATAAATAATTCTCTCTACTATTATTCTGACATTTCACATTCTTAAAATAAAGTGGTATTGTCCTCCCTCCCTCCTTCCTCTTCCTCAGGCCACCTTTTCTACCTCACTCCACCTCTCTAAGTACATGGCAGGTTACAGCATCTGTATGGCTCTTGAGGTAACCAGCCAGGCAGCAGCATGGTCTACAGCAGTGGACCCCATTTTATTTTTTATTTTTTTTAAAACTGGTACATTTAGATGTTTACATTAGCAAATAACCTTTAATTCCAATAAATAAATTTACTTAATACAATTAAATGTTTCTATTTATCTTTCCTTATATTGAGTTGCACCCCCTTTTGCCCTCGACAGCCTCAATTAGTCGGGGCGTGGACTCTACAGGGTGTTGAAAGCGTTCCACAGGGATTCTGGCCCATGTTGACTTCAATGATTCCCACAGTTGTCAAGTTGGCTGGATCTCCTTTTGGTGGTGGGCCATTCTTGATACACACGGGAAACTGTTGAGCGTGAAAAACCCAGCATCGTTGCAGTTCTTGACACACTCAAACCAGTGCGCCTGGCACCTACTACCATACCCCGTTAAATATTTTGTCTTGCACATTCACCCTCTGAATGGCGCACACACACAATCCATGTCTCAATTGTCTCAAGGTTTAAATATATTTATTTAACCTTCCCCTTTATCTACACTGATTCAAGTGGATTTAACAGGTGACATCTATAAGGGATCATAGCTTTCACCTGATCTGCTTCTGTAGGTTTGTCTGGGTGTGTGTGTCTGTGTTAAGTTGCATGTGTATTAAGGGTCTTTCTCTGTGTGTGTCTCCATGTCTTGTTAAGGTGTGAAGTCTGTCTCGAGAGACTATGGTGTTGCCCTTAAATAACGCTTAGCCATATGCTCCTCCATAACAGTTTAGGGATAGATCTTCATCACATGTAATTACCTTGCGACAGTAAGAGGGCATGAAGGATCTTTCAGCTTTTTAGAAACAGCAGCTGTAGTCGTGTAAATCTTTGATTGAGCTTACTAAGTCCAAGGTGCTTTGGCTTTTGACTCATTCCTGGTGTGTGTGTGTGTGTGTGTGTGTGTGTGTGTGTGTGTGTGTTACGACCAGGGCTTTGAGTTTGTCCTGATGCGTCCTGGCTAGGAAAAACTCTGGGACCTAGTTATGAGACTGCGTACCAGTATTCTGTATTATGAGTAAGTGTGTGTGTGTGTGTGTGTGTGTGTGTGTGTGTGTGTCTGTCTCTTGAGAAGTAATCTATTCTCAGAGCAGGATGCCCTGTGGGCCTTAGGAAGATGGTGCCGGGTTTATATACTGTACATCATTGGTGCCTCTCTAGTGGGCGTCTGACTTCCTGCCTGGCAATGAGCATAGAATTACAATCTTCAATGACAACTAGTGAGATTTGGGTGATATTCCACAAAAATATGGTAAACAGTAAACACAGTCAATCTAGGGCAGTGTTCAAAGGAAGTTTAGTCATGCCTCCAAATCTTGTGGGCGAAAGATAAAAAAGCTTGTTCCTCTTAAAGCGCTGCCAAGTGCCCTCTCTCTCTAAAAAAAATAATTAAACGCACGTCCTGTGTATACAATTGAAAAGTGCGCCATCTAGGGGTAGTTCAATGAGTTGCAGCTCATTGGACCACACAACAGCTCATCTGAGCCATTTGCGACCATTGTTCAGATATTATGTTGCTGCCGGTGCTAATAGCTTAATAGCTTAATATCTTAATCATAGCTCATTTGCACATAGTCAAATGCGGAACGTAGATTAAGTGAAAAAACGGTAGGAGGAAATCAAGAAACAACTTAATCTGCCTAGTTAAATAAAGGATATATATATATATATATATATATATATATATATATATATATATATATATATTTTATTTTTTAAATTAATTTTTGTATTTTTTTTAAACCGTATGAAACTTCAATTAATCATCCAGTTTAAGTATGTGCATATTTCCGATTCAGTTTGGGGCCTGTGCTCAAAAAAACATTTCAAGAGTAGGAGGGCTGATTTAGGATCCGATCACCCCTGTCCATATAATCATATTAATCATTGTTTGTTTCTGCTGAATGCCAGTGACTGATAATGGTCATCATTTCTCTCAACAGATGTGAATGACTGTGCAGGCCAGCCGTGTAACAACGGTGGCTCCTGCAGGGACCTGAATGGAGACTTCAACTGTCGCTGTCCGTCCCCCTACGTGGGCAAGCACTGCCAACTGCGTGAGTACCATTCTCACACACACACACACACACACACACACACACACACACACACACACACACACACACACACAGACAGACAGACACGCGCTCACACACTGGCTCTCTATTAGCCTTAGTCCACCATGATAGTGTTAACTGCAATAAAATACGTTCGGTTGAAATGTGATTAAGAAAAACATAATGCAACCAAGTTAAAGGCCCAGTGGAGTCAAAAACATGATTTTCCTGTGTTTTATATATATTAACACTGAGGTTAAAATAATACTGTGAAATGGTGATAAGGTATCTAGTGGTCCTTTTGGGTACTTCAGATTAACACAGGTGTCTGTAGTAATCTCTGGCCCTCCGTGCGTGGCCTTATCACGTCAAATATATGAAATAATGAATTAAAAAGATTTAAAAATAAAAACTACAATGACAAAGCTGTAAACCATTATCCTAAATATAAACCATCAATTTAGTGAATACCATTGGTGTTTATTATGAGGTTTTCAGCATGAAAAATCCTTTTTATAGGTTGTTTTTTTACAAACATGTATTTGCTTTACTATGTCAATATATATATATATCTACAGTATATGATAATTTTTTGGCGTCAAAATGCTGGCAGTTGTGACAAAAGTCAATAGTTGGAAGAGTCTCAGATTTAATTGAAAATAATGCCATTGTTGATTTAGATGCTTTAAAAAACAATAATGAGGCTATTTTCTCTTGAACCATCTGGTCTAATTACTAGAAACAATAGAACAAACTGAAAAATGTGCACATCAACTTATCAGGGGCAAGACAGAAGAACGTATCAAAGATAAAAAGGAATGCTCGCAACTCTGGTATGTTCCCATGGTGATTTACTCAGACGCACAATAAAGACAACGTTAAAATAACCCTAACCCCATGGGAGCATACAAGAGTTGCGAGCATTCCTTTTTCCTATCTACTAGAAACTCATGGACAATATGGACAAAGATATAATAAATGAACACTATATATTAATACAGTTTTTAAAAGTTATTCAAGTATAAATTACCAAAGTTACGATAGGTTGCCATACATATTCTGTTAATTACCAAAATTACTGAAGATTCCGGTAACTTTCTTAAATTACCAGTAGCTTTGCAACCCTAGTCTTAGCAAAATTATTGCTTGAGAAATTGCTCTTTGCTACGAAGCAATTTTATTTTTTTAAAACAATCACAGTAAGGTACTAAATTGTTACCCAGAAATGATTTGATATTGAGATAAAAATGGCTGCATTGGACCCTTTTTAATGTGATATGAGGGCCGTCCAAAACTGGCCGTGATTTGTTACTATGATAAATGTATGCTCTTAACTAAAAGGGGTTTGGATGCTTTATGCCTGGAACACACCAAGCCGACAGCGGGCAATTTTTGTGCGTCGGCCGACTAAGTTTTCTCAGTGTGTTCCGCACCGTCGGCTGAAATTGGTCCTCGTTGTAACAGCCGATTCGACATGTTGAATCGGCGTTGGGGCTTGTCAGTCAGTCGGGCCATTTGATCATTCTGATTGGCTTTTCAGCCAGCGAACCAGTGCACGAGAAGAAAAAAAGAACGGCAGAACGGACGTCCTACTTGGCCGTCAGGTGTTGAGCATCAGCTTGGTGTGTCAGGGCAACTTTGGACCCAGACGCTGCCGACGTGAGCCGACCCTGCAGTCTGCTTTCGTTGCCACTAGTTCGTCGGCGTCGGCTTGGTGTGTTCCAGGCTTTAGATAGAAAGTCAATACTTTTGTCTGCAAGCTTGAATCATGTAATGGCAGTGTGAGCTACTGTAGTTCAGTCTGTAGACTATGCATGGTTAGGAAGCAGTCTGCCAGATTTGTGGAGCATGCATGTGTGCATATATGTGAAATAATAAACCAGACTAACTGGTTCCCTCCCTCAACCGCCAGTCTCTGTGTCTGTCTGTCTCTGTCTGCCTTGTTTGTGTTTTTCTGACCTATGTCTGTCTGTCCGTCCATCCCTCAGGCTGTATCTCTCTGTTGGGCATGGAGGGCGGTGGCATTGCAGAGTCTCAGATCTCGGCCTCGTCGGTGCACTACGGCATCCTGGGCCTGCAGCGCTGGGGGCCCGAGCTGGCCCGCCTCCACAACAAAGGCCTGGTAAACGCCTGGACCTCTGCCTCCCATGATAGGAACCCCTGGATAGAGGTCAGTACAGTACAACGGGCTGGCTCCAACACCACTGTCTGGCTCGTGTTCATTAGGCACCAAATGGAAGAAAACTGACTGAAACCGGGAGAGATTACATTTTAGTCATTTAGCAGACGCTCTTATCCAGAGCGACTTACAGTTAGTTAGTGCATACACGTTAATACTTTTTTCGTACTGGTCCCCCGTGGGAACTCACAACCCTGGCGTTGCAAGCACCATGCTCTACCATCTGAGCTACACGGGACATCAGACTACAATGATTGTTTAGCAAAACAAATCTGGTAGTAAAGTGGCTTCCTTTCCCTCGTCTGCACTGATCTTAAAACATCATCATGGGGATAGGTGAAGGAATATATTGTGGCTACCAGCAAGGTAATAACATTCACCTGTCAAGTTATTTCATATAGTTCCAGATGAAAGACAGACAACAAGGAGATTGTTCTGACACTATTTAATGTTTAATTCTCGGAGACTGCTCATTGCATGGATGCATGTTGTTGGCATGGACCTTGTATCCACATTTTCATTCCCTCCATGTGCAGTGAAAGGTCCATGACAACAGTACCAATCAAAAGTCATAAAAAAAATGAAAAAAAAGGTTTTGAATATGTCCACTATTATATGGCAATAAATCTAACAATGTGTGTTGTCCTTTGTGCAGATAAATCTAACAATGTGTGTTGTCCTTTGTGCAGATAAACATGCAGAGGAAGATGCGTTTCACAGGCATGGTGACACAGGGCGCCAGCCGCATGGGGTCAGCAGAGTTCATCAAGGCCTTCAAAGTGGCATCGAGTCTGGACAGGAAGACCTACACCGTGTACCGCCTGGACGGACAGAAGAAGGACAATGTGAACACACACACACACACACACACACACACACACACACACACACACACACACACACACACACACACACACACACACACACACACATATATACTATCGCGATGGCTGTTGTAGAATTTGCGCCCTCTTCAGATAGATAGATAGATAGATAGATAGATAGATAGATAGATAGATAGATAGATAGATAGATAGATAGATAGATAGATAGATAGATATCTGCAAGTAGGAAAACCTGCAAAATCGGCAGTGTATCAAATACTTGTTCTCCCCACTGTATATACAGTCCTGAATGAATGAATGAATAAGTCCTGAGTGAATGAGTGATTACGGACCAGAGTTACTCACAGACGGATGCCTAATTGTTAAACTAGGTCCTAACACCCCAACAGTTCCAGGTCTATGTTACCAACGGCACGGCACCCCGGTGAGGCGTTAAAAAGTGTAGTGTACTTTTTTCTATTTAGGGAATACTGTGCCATTTCCCTGGAAATGAATAAAAGGCGTTGATTGGTTGGGGGCGGTGAAGTATATTGTTTACTGTTTGATTCACGTAGGGCCTGTTTTGTAATGCATTTTGTACATCACTCACTCAAGTAATTCTTTCATAAAATGTTTCATTCTTTTCTTAATTCCTTCTATTTCTCCAGGTGTTTGTGGGGAACGTGGACAACGACAGCACCAAAACCAACCTGTTTGACCCTCCCATCATTGGCCAGTACTTCCGCATCATCCCTGTGGTCTGTCGCAAGGCCTGCACCCTGCGCATGGAGCTGGTGGGCTGTGAGCTCAATGGTAAACACACACACATGTCTACTTACTCACACACGCCGATAACAATGTCAACAAAACTGAATGGGGTTTGCTTTTCAGTGTGTGTCAGATGGTTACATCATACAGAATGTTTTTAGTTTTACCAGAAGGTTTTTGGTTTATGTCTGACTGAAAGTGTTTCGGTAGTGTTAAAAAACAAAATGTTTGTTTTGTGGGAAATTATATTGTGGGAAATGAGTCTGATACAGTCTGACTCAGTACCTGTCCAGATGCTCATGCGTACTCCCCACTTTGCATCAGTTATGTCTTGAAAAATGATTTTTCAAAACCATATGGACATTTTTGCAGTGTAAATATTGGCAATGAGACCTATCACGTAAATGAATCAAAAATTGTTGGGATGAGTCATATTCATCATCACAGCCTTCGTTTCCATGGCAGTAGAACTATATTGATATTTTGGAGTGCCTTTGTTATCTCTGGAGTAACAACTTTCTGTACAAAGTTTTTGTATTTTCTATTTGTGTTATAATGATGCCATGAGTTCTCGCCAACACACTGGCTTTGTTTAATTTCATTAAGGGAAACTGATCTGTGTGTGTGTGTGTTATTAAAAGTGTTCCAAAATGTCCATCTGTGACTTGTCTGTCGGAGCATGCTATGCCAGTTTGTGCTTGGTTATGGTCTTTGCATGGCACCGCACACACAGGCATGTTACACAAAGCATCCTGCAATACATACTGCATGGTACACAAGTGACACGCTTGGGCATCTGACACGCACGCTGGTGCTACTGTAGGCTTGCATGTTCTTCACACAGTACAACTCAATGATGCTCAGCCCAACTACAAGCATGCTGCTGCATCCATCTCTTTCGCTCCACCCTTATCATTAGAGACATAGATAAACATACTTCAGCCAACTCCGTTGGGATGTATCATTTGAACGGCAGACACTTTGACACCAGAATTCTCATTCTGCATGCAATTGCACTCTGTTTGCATTCTTGGAATGCACATTTTTATGTCATCACCACAGAGTATCATTTGAATTTACCGGGCGTTTGAGAAATTTACCGGACCCATATGTATTGGGTGTATAACCTGATTAGAGTGTCCACCCACAGTGTTCAGAATGACAGAAATCACATTTAGATGATGGTCATTTATCTTAACAGAACATGCAAGTCAACTTGCAACCTTACCGAATTAGAATAACTGTCCACATTTACTTTCCCTCTGTCAACAGGACAAGTAACGAACAGCAAAATCACTAGCCTATGTCAATATACTGCGGTAGAAAAGTTTACTAATTTTATTAGTCAGCTTGTCAAGGAAGATGGCCTATTCCAAACAGACTTTGGGACAGTTGTGGGACGATAGATCCCAAATTCATACAACTTGCAGGCCTAGGCTACATAAAAAATTTTTTTCAACAGATCTGAACATTTAGCTTAATGTCGATAAACTCTATTATTTATTCACATTATAAGCGCAGCAGCAATGTGCACAAGGCAGTAGGCTACACGTGAATGTTCCATAATGCAATTAGTGGGAAAACACCATTTGTAAAAAGCCCATCGCACATGCGAGCAGTTTCATGTGACAGAGATGAAAATATCTATTAGAAATGTCGAGAGGGGAGATCTAAAGATGCAAAAACTAGTTTGGGTTGCTAATATGACTAGGACTGTGCCTTTTGGCTACTGGACAATTTAAAAAGTTGATTTGAAATCAATAGAATATGAGAGAAATAGACAACTGGTTTCAATGGCAAATGGAAGGAAGTCTATAAAATAATTGGCTCCACGTATATGGTTGGATTTTGCCTAGCTACTTTGAAGCAAGGTAAGACATGCCTCCTAATATTTAGAAAAACTTTCAGGTTTCAAACAATTAAATTTGTTTTCAAAATGCATTCTGCCTCCAGCTCATAGCAAAGTGGTGTGTGACACGCTGATTAAGCCTGCCTTCTGTTGCCTGTGCCACAGAAACCTTGATCTGTACCGCATGGCTACGGACTGTCACTACTCACTCCACCTCACCACAACTCTGGTCATCAATGGCTTTCATCATCCATGTGCTTTCACTGTGCTGCTCTCTGGCTGGCTGGCTGGCTTGGGCCTTGCTTCCCCGTCTGTCCCTTGTCTATCATACTTCTCTCTCTCTTTCCCTCCCGGTGCTCGTCGTCTCACTTCAGTGTATTCAAACACGGCAGGTTGCTCCGAGCCCCTGGGCATGAAGTCGCGCCTGCTCTCCGACCGCCAGATCTCGGCCTCCAGCGTCCACCGCACCTGGGGCTTGGAGGCGTTCACCTGGCAGCCACACTACGCCCGGCTGGACAAGCAAGGCAAGACCAACGCCTGGACGGCGGCCACCACCAACCGCTCTGAGTGGCTGCAGGTAACTAAGGGAACTGTAGGAAGTGATGCGGTGTGGGTGTTGGGGTCACTTGTTGGTCTATAGCTTAGGGAGATAGGTCAGAGTTGGTGTTGGTGAAAGTTCTGGAAGATTCTCACTAAAAGTTTACTTTACTGACAATTTTCGTTTTGAACTTGATTTTATCTAGGTAAGCCCAAGATGCTCCCATGAGACCATATGCTTATTTTTCATGGTAGAACAGTGTGGTGGGGAGATTCAGTGGGGGATACAGACATAAGGGCACAGATGAGAAAGTGGCAGAGACACAGAGGGCTCAAACCCCTGTTGCCAGGAGGATTTGTAGTCTGGAGTCTGCAGCAATTCCACTAGACCAGAGTCCGCCACTGAACCCTGCTTGTTCTGACAATTCCTTCTTCTGTAACAGGTGGACCTGGAGTCCCCCAAGAGGATCACAGGCATCATTACCCAGGGGGCCAAGGACTTTGGGGAAGTCCAGTTTGTTTCTGCTTTCAAGGTGGCCTACAGCGACGACGGCCAGTCCTGGAGCATAGTCAAGGACAACGTCACCAGCACAGACAAGGTCAGTGGCCAAATCTGTCACTCCAAAGTAGTGTGGTCTCTTAGGGTGTTCTTTAAAGGGTTGTTCCACCCAAAATACAACCTAACATGGTTTTCCACTAACCTTAAGTGGAGTTGGTTCCCCTACTGTATGTATTTTGAGTGGAACATCAATTTAAAGGGAGCCAAGCATGAATGTACCTACCAAATGTGTGCCTGCGTACGAATATGGAACGAATTGAATTACTTTGTTGATATTAAATGTAGGGCTTATTGAGTCAGGGGTTGAAACTTAAAGTCAACATGTCATAGATTTAATGGTATTCTTTACATTGTATGATAGCTGTTCAGTGTGTCCTGCCCTAACTAGCTCCCATAAGTTCTGTGCTTGTTATTTGGTTCCCCAAATTCCAGATCTTCCCGGGTAACAGTGACAACAACGTCCACAAAAAGAACGTGTTCGAGCCGCCTTTCTATGCACGATTGGTCCGCATCCTGCCGTGGGCGTGGCACGAGCGCATCACCCTGCGAATGGAGCTGTTGGGCTGCGATGAGTAGCCCCGTCCCCGCCCCGCCGCCTCTTTTCCAAAACCTCCTGAGCCACGCCTGCACTGCCTTGCTCACACCCGTAGAGGGCAGCAAAACACCACACCACACCTCCACCACAACCCTGCCCCGACTGGAGAAGGTACAAAATTGCCCATAACTACAGGATCTAGGGTCAGATCACCTAATGGTTACGGATAGGATTAGGTAGGGGTAATCTGATCCTAGGTCTGTGCTGAAGGTCAACTTGTACGTCGAGCGCACAAACTACTGCCGTGTCAGCCGGAACTACATGGACTTTGAACCTGTCCTTCCTAGATCAGGGCCCTTATTCAGAGTTTTAGAGTAGGAGTGCTGATCTAGGATCTGGTCCCCCCCTCTTATTAATAATGATTATTTAAAGGCAAAACTGATCCTAGATCAGCACTGCTACTGTAAGACGCTTTATGAATATGGCCACAGAAGACTGAACCTGAGACCCATTGCTAGTGATGTACAATACAGTAGTAGCTAACTTGGCTGAGATGTTTTTCCAACTGAGAATTTTCACCTGGACATCCAGAGACACTGAGGTGCGTAGTAGTATTATCGAACACCCTTGTGTAGCCATTTCCTGGATTCTGCAGTGCTCTGGAAGATAGGTTTTTGTTTGTGTTCTATTTAGTTGGGCTTCTTAACCAGGTAAAGACCTGTTGTGACTACAGGCTTTATAAGATTTTCTTTTTTTTTAAGACGTATACCAAATGGATTTCACTTTGTTGACATGTTTATGGTGTTGGTTAACTAGTCGTAAATGCATTATGATTTAATAGCCATGTTTTTACTAAATGCAGTTTTTCAAATAGGTAGCAGACTTAAGATAGAAAGTATGTATCAAAAGTTGGAGAGACTCTTATTCTGTAATCTTGTGACGTTGCGTGATATTCAAAACCCCCAAATAGTTAAATCCAATTTTAGTTAATTTTTTGCCAAAGGGAATCTAAAAGTGCAGTAATAGTCCTACAGTGTGTGTTATTCTGTAACTCTGTGTACTCTGTGACGTCTGTCTATCATCGTTGTTTTCATGAATGCAGTGTGAGTTGTGACATCGATCTAATGCATTCTTTACTAATTGACCAAAATTATAAAGTGAAATAGAAAATAGGGGGTTTGCAAGTTGATGATGCTGCCAGATATCTTTTTCAGATTAAGACAGATCAATTCTAGCCTGATCCCAGAGGTGTTTGTGCTGTCTTGACAAACACGATCATAGGAGTTGGCTAGACGGCACAACAGATCTGGAACCAGGCAGATCTTTTCTCATTGTATGTGCTATTAATGTCATTAGAACCCTTATGATACACAGCTCAACTTAATATGATTTTGTTTTTTTTTCCCTTTAAAAAGGCACCTTCAGAGTCAAAGCTAAAGAATTGTTTTCTGAGGTAAATATGTGGAAACTCAGTTTTCTACATTTAAAGAAATTCAGTACGATGTTGACAGACATGTACAGGTAACTGCCAAAATAAAGGCAACACTTGAGTAAATGAGAGATGCAAATTATATTGAAAGTAGGTGTTTCCACATGGGTGTGGTTCCTGAGTTAATTAAGCAATTAACATCCCATCATGCTTAGGATGTACAGTCGTGTGAAAAAGTAAGTACAAGTTATATTTTTTCACATATTTGGACAGATGGATATGTAATCTTCACTTCAACACTATTGACAGATAAAGGTTACCCAATTTAAGAAATCACAAAAAAAATGTTATTGCAATTAAAATAAACAAAAATGACTTTTCCTTATGGGGGAAAAGTTACCTTTACCATCACATAAAATTGCTAAAATTAGAATTAGCTACCAAAACAAGTGCAAATGATTAGAAAACATTAGAGAGAAACTTAGGAGGGTCCAGCCTTTCATAAAGATAAAAAAATTGGTCTGCTTAACTATATGGGTGTGTGGTAACACATCATTCACCTGTCCTAGGTAGTTTGCCAGTGGTCTGGAATTTATCGGACAGTGGAATGATGTACTTTGAATTGCTTGGAAATGCATTTGTAACCCCTCCCAGGCTCATGGGCATCAATCATCTTTCTTCTGAGGGCCTCAGGAAGGTATTTTGATCTTTGAATGATGTGTTACCACAGACCCATATGGTTAAGACCAAACCAGACCAATTTTCTTATCTTTTTTGCACTTGTTTTGGTACCTAATTCTAATTTCAGCCATTTTATGTGATGGTAAAGGTACGGGTGTACTAACTTTTTCCCCATAAGGAAAATGCATTTTTGTTTATTTTAATTGCATAACATTTTCAACGTTATTTTTTTGTGTGTGTGATTTGTTAAATTGGGTAACCTTTATCTGTCAATAGTGTTGAAGTGAAGATTACATATCCATCTGTCCAAATAAGTAAAAATAAAAAAGATAACTTTCCAGGAGGTGTACTTACTTTTTCACATGACTGTATAAACATGCCAAGTTACCAGGGGGCAATTTAGATTTGACAGACAATGGCAACCAAAAAAAAATTATATTTTTTTCTGAGCTGGTTATCCTACCTAATGTAAATACTTTTTGTAAAAATGTGTTCTTAGAAGTTGTAACATGTAAACATTTTGCAGCAGACCAATCAAATGCCATCCATTTATCACAAGAGGACCAAAATGATGCATAGAATTTGAAGGCTGTGGCCACAAAGATAGAAAATAAAAATGTAATTAAAAATGATTGATACGGTGGCACTGAACGCATGACATGGCAATCTGCACATTGCTCCTAAGTCATAGCTAACATTGTAAAGCTCCCCCCATGAATTATGGGCTTGTGCAATAAGATCGTTTTGATATGAATAAATATTAATATGAACAGCTGAAAACACGGGCGATAGATATCCTCTTTAAATGTATGTGAATAGCGATGCATTTGCAAGGCTATGGATGGATTGTAGTGTCAAAGACTGTAATATATTTATGATCTTGGTAGACTGTTCCAAAATAGTTATATTATCTTATGTCTGCATGCATTGTATTAACTATAATTTCTTAGTTCCAACATAGAAGTTTTGATGTATTATTTTCTCTTCACTTTTCTGATTGCTCGTTCATCAGACTCTAATTATTCCGGTTCTTTCATTTCCACAACGTCCTGGTTTTATATGATTCATGAAAAAAATATACAATTGATGTTTTTATGCGATATTATTAATATTGGTCAGTTTGTGTTAAGAGAATTCCCTTAACTCTCAAGACATAAATAATAAAGGATTTAAAAACGGATACTTTGTATATTGTGCAGTAGCTAAACTGTCTCCATTTCACCTGCATTGGGTTAAAAGTGCAATCTGGGATATTTCCAGGCATTTTTGGTTATTCATATGGGCTGAACAAATCCCAGATTGTATCTTTAACCCTACAGTAACATGAATCCATTAGACTTTAATTCATTTCAGACATTTTCACTTCAAAAGGGGAGGATCTAAAGGGCGGGTATCTTTGGGTCAATTTGCCTGTTTAGCATTTTTACGCCCTGAAGGCTAATCTATCCCTCCTATACCACGGTATTATCTAAATCATTACCCCCACAACCCCTGCAATTTCCTACTCTGTACCATCCTCTTGTATAGATGGACACACATTAACTCTGTTATGGGTACAGATTTATACTGCTATCCCTATGAGGATGGTCTCAAGGCAAATCACAGGAATAGTTCCATTGCACCTCTTATTCCATTGTGCTCAAATTGTAGCATTTGACTGTCCTGTTTCAAGTTTGTATTTACCTGGTATTTAAGAGGACATTGTGATTACAATGGATACTTTCTGGTGCTTTCTTTAAAGAATTAACTACATGGTACTAATATGGTATAATAGTGCTTATTTTAATAGACCCCAAAGAAATGTGTAAATGTTAGGTCATTACCATGTATCCGAATAATGTGTGACTGAATAACAGGATAATAAAACACTGTGGGGAAAAAAAACACTATATACAGTTGAAGTCGGAGGTTTACATACAACTTAGCCAAATACATTTAAACTCAGTTTTTCACAATTCCTGACATTTAATCCTAGTAAAAATTCCCTGTATTAGGTCAGTTAGGATCACCACTTTATTTTAAGAATGTGAAATGTCAGAACAATAGTAGAGAATTATTTGTTTCAGCTTTTATTTCTTTCATCACATTCCCAGTGGGTCAGAAGTTTACATACCCTCAATTAGTATTTGGTAGCATTGCCTTTAAATTGTTTAACTTGGGTCAAACGTTTCGGGTAGCCTTCCACAAGCTTCCCACAATAAGTTGGGTGAATTTTGGCCCATTCCTCCTGACAGAACTGGTGTAACTGAGTCAGGATTTTTTCGGTTCTGCCTGCAAATGTTCTATAGGATTGAGGTCAGGGCTTTGTGATGGCCAATCCAATACCTTGACTTTGTTGTCCTTAAGCCAGTTTGCCACAACTTTGGAAGAATGCTTGGGGTCATTGTCCATTTGGAAGAGCCATTTGCGACCAAGCTTTAACTTCCTGACTGATGTCTTGAGATGTTGCTTCAATATATCCACATAATTTTCCTTCCTTCATGATTCCATCTATTTTGTGAAGTGCACCAGTCCCTCCTGCAGCAAAGCACCCCCACAACATGATGCTGCCACCCCCGTGCTTCACGATTGGGTTGGTGTTCTTCGGCTTGCAAGCCTCCCCCTTTTTCCTCCAAACATAACGATGGTCATTATGGCCAAACAGTTCTATTTTTGTTTCATCAGACCAGAGGACATTTCTCCAAAAACAACGATCTTTGTTCCCATGTGCAGTTGCAAACCGTAGTCTGGCTTTTTTATGGCTTTCTGGAGCAGTGGCTTCTTCCTTGCTGAGCGGTGTGGTGGTATTTTTCTAATATTATCAAATGAGGAGACGCAAACTAATCACACAAGTCTGAGTTCTTCCTTAAACCTCAATGTTTATTTAATTATAAGTAAATAAAGCATGTCACTCCAGAGCGCAAGTAACTGTATGTGAGTGCTTTGCAATAAGGATGGCGGGTCAACTGCAACATTTGACTGTTGGACACATCATGACACAGACCTTTTTATAGCAAGGACACACCCCTTGAATAATCATGACAAACAGTTGTATGGAAAGGGTCACGAGGTTAACACTTGATAAATGAGAGAGAAGTATCCCACACTATCTATCATTTTGCACCAACGGTCCTGAGTTCACCCCGAGGGCGAGACTCCACACCGTGCCTGGTACCTCGTCTCAACACAAACACACTCACTCCGTGGCATCAATCACTTGTCAGTTACAGATACCCCTGGGCAAAGGAGGGAGTGATTAGGCCCTGACCTGTGGAGCCAAGGATTTAACCCCTGGCAACAAGAACATGTGAGAGACAAGTCTGACTCCCAACCCCAGTCCAAAAGGATACATTCTACATATAAGCATATTCTGCAAAATAAGACATCTTAATTATCTATGTAATTCTGATTTCTCCCCATCAGCGGCCATTCAGGTTATGTCGATATAGGGCTCGTTTTACTGTGAATATAGATACTTTTGTACCTGTTTCCTCCAGCATCTTCACAAGGTCCTTTGCTGTTGTTCTGGGATTGATTTGAATTTTTCGCACCAAAGTACGTTCATCTCTAGGATACAGAACACGTCTCCTTCCTGAGTGGTATGACGGCTGCGTGGTCCCATGGTGTTTATACTTGCGTACTATTGTTTGTACAGATGAACGTGGTACCTTCAGGTGTTTGGAAATTGCTCCCAAGGATGAACCAGACTTGTGGAGGTCTACAATTTGTTTTCTGAGGTCTTGGCTGATTTATTTTGATTTTCCCATGATGTTGATCAAAGAGTCACTGAGTTTGAAGGTAGGCCTTGAAATACATCCACAGGTACACCTCCAATTGACTCAAATTATGTCAATTAGCCTATCAGAAGCTTCTAAAGCCATGACATCATTTTCTGGAATTTTCCAAGCTGTTTAAAGGCACAGTCTGTACGTAAACTTCTGACCCACTGGAATTGTGATTATAGCGAGTTATAATTGAAATAATCTGTCTGTAAACAATTGTTGGAATAATTACTTGTGTCATACACAAAATAGATGTCCTAACCGACTTGCCAAAACTATAGTTTGTTAACATGAAATCTATGGAGTGGTTGAAAAATGAGTTTTAATGACTTTAACCTAAGTGTATGTAAACTTCGGACTTCGTGTGTGTGTGTGTGTGTGTGTGTGTGTGTGTATAAAGTAAGTACATCCCTTGGAAAGTACATTTTTTTACATATTTGGACAGATGGATATGTAATCTTCACTTCAACACTATTGACAGATAAAGGTTACCCAATTTAACAAATCACACAAAAAATATTGAATTAAAATAAACAAATATGCCTTTTCCTTTTTGGGAAAATGTTAGTACACCTACCTTTACCATCACATAAAATGTCTAAAATTTGAATTAGGTACCAAAACAAGTGCAAATGATTAGAAAACATTAGAGAGAAACTTCAGAGGGTCCAGCCTTCCGTAAAGATAAGAAAATTGGTCTGGTTTGGGATTAACCATATGGGTGTGTGGTAACACATCATTCAAAGATCAAAAGACCTACCCGAGGCCCTCAGAAGAAAGATTATTGATGCCCATGAGTCTGGGAGGAGTTACAAATCCATTTCCAAGCAATTCGAAGTACATCATTCCATCACTGCACAAACTTGGCCTACATGGGAGGTCAGGAAGGAAGAAGCCTCTGCTCTCAAAAAAATAATATCAAGACACAACTGACTTTACCCAGGTATTGTCTGGCAAAAGTCAGTTGTCTTGATATTCTTTTTTGAGAGCAGAGGCGTCTTCCTTCCTGACCTCCTATGTAGGCCAAGTTTGTGCAGTCTCTTTCTGACAGTGTACCCATGCACTTCGACATTGATTGTGGCAAGAGAGGCCTATAGATCCCTCTTTGGGTACAGCGGTCTAATGACAGAAGAGTGCCTCCACACAGAAGAGAGCCTCCATACCTTCTAAACTTCTGTTTACACGTTGTGCCTATGGCCTTTTGTCATTCCATTTCCCTGTTTACAGTTCGACTACAGTGGTATCACATGGATGGAGCCACAAGATAAAGACGGACTGTTGGTGTGGTGTTTGTGCTTGTCTAGAAGTGTGCCAGTCAACCTTGCCTGCAGTACTTGGTGTAAAGGTTATCAGGTTGTTGTCATTTGTAAACGTAGGCTGTCTCAATTGCCTTAAAAATCCATCCTCACCTCCTCTCCTTCATTGCTCTGATCTTAAAGAACTGAGTAGGTGAAAGCCAGCCTAATTATAAGTTTCCACTCTATGGTTTTCCCCCTGTCAAGTCTCCAATCATTGCAGGATATATATATACAGTGGGGAGAACAAGTATTTGATACACTGCCGATTTGCAGGTTTTCCTACTTACAAAGCATGTAGAGGTCTGTAATTTTTATCATAGGTACACTTCAACTGTGAGAGACGGAATCTAAAACAAAAATCCAGAAAATCACATTGTATGATTTTTAAATAATTAATTTGCATTTTATTGCATGACATAAGTATTTGATCACCTACCAACCAGTAAGAATTCCGGCTCTCACAGACCTGTTAGTTTTTCTTTAAGAAGCCCTCCTGTTCTCCACTCATTACCTGTATTAACTGCACCTATTTGAACTCGTTACCTGTATAAAAGACACCTGTCCACACACTCAATCAAACAGACTCCAACCTCTCCACAATGGCCAAGACCAGAGAGCTGTGTAAGGACATCAGGGATAAAATTGTAGACCTGCACAAGGCTGGGATGGGCTACAGGACAATAGGCAAGCAGCTTGGTGAGAAGGCAACAACTGTTGGCGCAATTATTAGAAAATGGAAGAAGTTCAAGATGACGGTCAATCTCCCTCAGTCTAGGGCACCATGCAAGATCTCACCTCGTGGGGCATCAATGATCATGAGGAAGGTGAGGGATCAGCCCAGAACTACACGGCAGGACCTGGTCAATGACCTGAAGAGAGCTGGGACCACAGTCTCAAAGAAAACCATTAGCAACACACTATGCCGTCATGGATTAAAATCCTGCAGTGCACACAAGGTCCCCCTGCTCAAGCCAGCGCATGTCCAGGCCCGTCTGAAGTTTGCCAATGACCATCTGGATGATCCAGAGGAGGAATGGGAGAAGGTCATGTGGTCTGATGAGACAAAAATAGAGCTTTTTGGTCTAAACTCCACTCGCCGTGTTTGGAGGAAGAAGAAGGATGAGTACAACCCCAAGAACACCATCCCAACCGTGAAGCATGGAGGTGGAAACATCATTCTTTGGGGATGATTTTCTGCAAAGGGGACAGGACAACTGCACCGTATTGAGGGGAGGATGGATGGGGCCATGTATTGCGAGATCTTGGCCAACAACCTCCTTCCCTCAGTAAGAGCATTGAAGATGGGTCGTGGCTGGGTCTTCCAGCATGACAACGACCCGAAACACACAGCCAGGGCAACTAAGGAGTGGCTCCGTAAGAAGCATCTCAAGGTCCTGGAGTGGCCTAGCCAGTCTCCAGACCTGAACCCAATAGAAAATCTTTGGAGGGAGCTGAAAATCCGTATTGCCCAGCGACAGCCCCGAAACCTGAAGGATCTGTATGGAGGAGTGGGCCAAAATCCCTGCTGCAGTGTGTGCAAACCTGGTATAGAACTACAGGAAACGTATGATCTCTGTAATTGCACTAAATATTAATTGTACCAAATATTAAGTTCTGCTTTTCTGATGTATCAAATACTTATGTCATGCAATAAAATGCAAATTAATTACTTAAAAATCATACAATGTGATTTTCTGGATTTTTGTTTTAGATTCCGTCTCTCACAGTTGAAGAGTACCTATGATAAAAATTACAGACCTCTACATGCTTTGTAACTGGGAAAACCTGCAAAATCGGCAGTGTATCAAATACTTGTTCTCCCCACTGTATATATATATATATATTTTTTTTTTTACAATTGAGACAGCCCTACAGAGGTTTTCTAAAACTAACCAGCTTCAGTTAGCGTCATATCACAGCTCAGGCTTCTTCAGCACGATGGATATTGCCACGAACTCTAGCATGCATGTCGCACACAAGCGCCAAACTCTTCATTGAGACAATGCTGAATCCATGGGAGAGTCGGTGCTACGTTTTAATTTGTGTCGAAAAATAAACGTTTTCCTGCAAATTCAGCAGAGTTCCTCTGTGGAGATAGGAGAACCTTCCAGAAGATAACCATCCCTGCAGCACTCCACCAATCAGGCCTTTATGGTAGAGTGGCCAGACGGAAGCCACTCCTCAGTAAAAGGCACATGACAGCCTGCTTGGAGTTTACCAAAAGGCACCTAAAGGACTCAGACCATGAGAAACAAGATTCTCTGTTCTCATGAAACCAAGATTTAACTCTTTGGCCTGAATGCCAAGCGTCACGTCTAGAGGAAACCTGGCAGCATCACTACAGTGAAGCATGGTGGTGGCAGCATCATGCTGTGGGGATGTTTTTCCCCTGTTTCTATCACCCTCTAATCATCTAACTTTGTAAATACTTCCCAACTCAACACTCACACACACATCCTTTGTGACGAATGCTGCGGTCTGTGAGTGTCTCCTCTGAGTGTCAACAAATGTGGCCACAAAGATCTACTTATGTGTTATTCAGTCAAACAAACCACACATTTGGTCTCCTTTCATGTGTTTGTGTCCATGTGTGACTGCGTGTGTGTGTGTGTGTGTGTGTGTGTGTGTGTGTGTGTGTGTGTGTGTGTAGGGGGGAAGTGCCTCATCCAACACAAACTGGCTTCCCTGTTGACAGTAGAAATTATACCCCTGGATCCAGTCACCGCTGCAGTTCATAGGATCCTGGTATTCGGAGCCCCAGGCAGAGGCTTTCATCTGGGCTTTGGGAAGAGCAGCAACTGGGGCTCTTCAAACCATCAGTAATGGCTGTGTGTCAGTGAGATTGGGTGTCCCCAGGCCAGCACAGAGCTGGAGGGCTATGGGCATTAAACAGTGAGATTGGCCAATTTAAATGGGTGTCCCCCAGGCCAGCACAGAGCCGGAGGACTGTGGGTATTAAGCAGAGCGAGGAAGTTAGGCGGGGGCTGGTTGTGTTGAGGGTGTAGGATGGGTTGTGTGTGTGCCTCTCTGTGTGAGTGTGAGTGCATGCATGTCTGTGGTGGAGTCTAGGATCGGGGGGGGGGGGGGGGTTGTGTATCTGTCCATAGGGAGACGGGGAGTTGATTGTAGTCTGACATCCTGCTGGTTTCAAAGGGCTTCTTCCTCCTTCCGTCAGTAGCTGTGTATAGTGTTCATTATTATGTGTATGCATGTGACTATAACGTGTGACAAAATACATGACGTGACATTACTAGTGAGCTGGTAGAAGAACAGATAACAGCTGGATGTAGAAAGGGCTCACGCCAGAGGAAAAAGCGGGGGAAACCATAGTGTGTGTAGGGGTCTCGCTCTTGACCTTGAGGTGGGATGGCAAAGAGAGGTGTGCGTGTGCATAGGTTTTATGTGTGTATTTGCATGTGTAGTGGTAGTATACACCCTCTAACTCCCTACAGGGCTTTGCATGTGTAGGAAAACATCCCACATGATAACTGCTATACTTCGCTCAGCTATTTACAGTGGAAAATCAACACATTTCAGAGGTCTCTGTGGAGAACTGGAATTGTCTTTCTTTTCCACCACTGCCACTATTATTTCAGCCCTCCACTGAAATATGAGCCCACGTGACAATATTGACAGTGCTATTCAAGGTCGAGGCAAAACATGGATCAAAGAATATGCTTCAACAGCCTGCCTTACCATACCAGAAATACAGGATTGAGATAACCAGTTCATTTTTCAGAGAGAATACACATAAACCACAGCCTCATTGAGAGTCTTGAAAATGTGAATACAGATGGCTCATTCATATTTGTCAGGATTTGCATAAATATCTGTTTATTCTAATCTGGAAGTTGAGTTAATTCATTTTGGAAATTAATTCGTGGCATAGGCATAGTGTTTAAAAGTACTAAAACGAAGTTGGTTAATTTCAAGGGATTATATATGAATATGAGCGTTAAGGTATGTGGCTCAGTCATGAGAAACCATAAACTGTTGGAATCGTGTGTGCTCCTGCATCTGCATTGCTTGCTCTTTAGGATTTTAGGCTGGATATCTGTAAAACACTTTGACATCTGATGTAAAAAGGGCTTTATAAAATACATTTGATTTGATTCATTATTGGATGAGAAATTGCACCTGTAAATTATGGTAGGCTAGTAAAGGGAATATTGAAAAGATCAATAACTACATAAATGTTTGTGATATATCCCTATGTAACGCAATAGTAAACGTCTTGCAGCTTTTATCCTCTTATGGCCGTTTTTCTGTTGTTGTTGCGAACGATGAGGTCACTTTCCTCTCAATGCGTCGCAACTCGTGTTGTCCCTGAAAATGGCCAATGGGAAGAATTGCCCGAACAGACCGTGTAGCTATCTCACGAAGTAACATCAGAGGAACATGAATTGACACGACGTTGTCCGTTTTCTGGCCGGAGAACAACTTAAATCTGTAAGTAGTCTTATTTTTACGACTTCTTCGAGCTAAACTGTTTCAAGTGATGCCAAATAGATAATTGAATAATGTATCGTTTTAAATTAGCCTGCATTGCCGCCACCACAACTTGAAAGTGATAAAACAATCCAATTAGATAATAAATAATTGTTAGAGAGAATCAGACAACTAAGCTAAGGGAACGTACGTTTTTGGTTTCCCATTGGTTCTGGGAAAGAAGCCATATGCTTCCCGACTGGTAAAACTGTAAAAAAAAAAAAAAATACAACAGAGTTCTGATAACTGAAGGACATTTTCGCCTGTTCTAGGAACATATATTTTTGGGTTGCAGGGACGTTCTGAGAACGTTTTACCATGGTTCCCGGAATGATTTCCTGGGAGGTTTTATTCACTTTCTGAGAATATAAATGATAATAATGTTCTGAGAACATTCTCTAAATGTTGTGAATGTTTTTAAAAGAAATATAAAGGTTATTTGGAGATGTTTGATTAACTTTCTTAAAACTTTCACTGAATATTTCAATAAGACTTTTAATAACACTGCTAGCTTATTTGGGGTTAAATATTTTGAACTCCAAGAACATATAGGACACATTAATAATGCAATATTTTGAAAAACTATTATTGTTGCACAGTGTCAGTGAGATTCAAACCTATGATCTTATGTTCTCTCTCCATTGAATTATTCCACTGCGCCATCAGGATAGAGCTTGCATGCCATGTTTTTTTAAAACTCATACAAAGCTGTTCATTTTGGTCTATTCAAACAGACCCCATTTCAAAGGAAACAAGCACTCATTAAGATCAGGTGTCGCCAGTAAGTGGGCACGGCCAACACACCTGAACACACTTAACAAGGTAGAGGATAGACAGAGTTTGGTTGACGCTGAGAATGGAATGTATATATTTTTAAATAACATTCTTGGAATGTTCTTTAAATGTTGCTCTTTTCTTGTGGTTTTTATCGAAAGTTTTCTTAATGTTCTGAGAACATGATTTTAAATAGAACCATGACGAAACCTGCAGAAAGTGGTATGCTGAAGTACTGAAATTCCCACTGAGGAATGTTGTTTTTTAATGTTCTATGAACTATTTGAGAACATTCCTAATGTCAAACCAGTTGGAGAACGTTCCTAAAACATTAACACTTTTAGCCAATATTTTTTTAGTGAAATACCAAGAAAATAACACTTATTTTTGTAAAGTTATGTAAAATGTGCTGAGAATGTTCCAAAGCCAAGCAACTATCCTGCACCATTCCCAGATGTTGTGGGAAGGTTGTATGCAAAATAACCATAGGAAAACCAAGCTCTAAGAAATATATGGTTCTCAGAATGTAATGTGCTAGCTGGGCTGCAATCAGAAGACTTTATGGAACACCCATTATGACAGTTTTTCGTGTTAAAATGTAAAATACTGAAAATAAGGATGAAAATATATTTTGGGGGGTAAAAAATAAATAAAAGCTTATTCCAAATTAAACGAACACTGACACCTCTGTGTCATGGTTAAAAAAAATATATGTCCCATGTGGCTGCACTTGTCAGCCCTGGACAGTCCTGTATCTCAGCCCCATTTCAGGTGTCCCAATTTTTCTTTCTACAAAAAAGGTCATTTTGTCAGCAAGACGAATGAATTCATTCAGCTGAATGTCATTACACTTTTGTGTTGTCTCTTTCCGTTCATCTAATGGCGCGTTGTACTCGTACTTTTGGATGCTGGAATAATTATATTTTGGAGTGGATGAACATGCGCAGGTAGCATAGTTTTTGAAGTGATTTGTTTGATCAGAATAAGACGAAAACATCATGACTGGTTGTTTTCATGCAAAATTAGAAGGCAATACATTTTCTTTACCATGAAATGACATGCCTTTACAAAATAGAAATCCCCCGAATGTCACGGTATAATTAGCACTGTGGATGAAGGGCGGGTGGGTTGCGTGCGGGTTTAATAAAGATAAAAAAATCCATACATATATAATTATTGTGCAATTCATATCAGTAGGCTACATTTAGGTTTTTCTTTCATGATTTGTATCTGTCTTTATGGCCTAAGAGGCAATTTCATGCTTGATCCAAAAATGGATCAAGCGGTATGGATGGCGTGACAATTGCAGAGCCTCGTACCACATCACTGTGCGCCTCTTGTTATAACAATGCGGAGGGCTCTGTATAGCTCCGCATTGACATGATTGGTTGATTATAGTAGAGGGCAGGAGGTCCTTTCATAAACAAAAACTCAATTCCTTGACAACTTCTTCCACAACAGCTCTGCGCTGCTCCGTGAAGCGCCATAAATATGAATGCCCTGATATGGCAGAGGCCATATCACCGTAAATGCTGCGAGGTCACTGCAGATGCAGGATAGACCATGCAGCGAGTTCAAATGTTCAAATGTATGCCCTGGTACTTGGGCTGAAAAAGTTAACCTCAATCCACTGAGGCAAAAACGACAATGTAAGGATTGAATTCAGTAAGAGAAAACATGGAGAGTTGAAAATAAATAGATGGGATTGCCAGAACAGTACCCTAATGCTTGGGGAAACTTTTGTGAAGTGGTAATAAATAATAATAGCAGTGCTGGCTATGTTATGTGTGATGATTGTGAGGTGCTATACAGATTCTACAGTCACAAGACTGACTTAAAAATGGCAGTCAAGGGAACTGTAGGCTACTGTGCAGATGGGTTTAATAATAGTAGCCTGAAATCTGGACACTGACTGTAGGCCTATAACCCCTCACATAGCCAGTGACGATTTTAGCATGTAAATCTTGCTAAAAAAATACAATAAGATGCATGCCAGCAAAGCCACTACACAAAACAACACGAAACAATACATTAATTTCACTATAACGGTGACAAAACTGAGCTTTCTTTTCAGCACCATGGAGTGAATCCTTACCACTGCTACACCTGGCTATCAGCGGAGCCTTGTCTGGCAGTGAAACAGTTCATTCAGCCTCATTTACTGCCAACCATATCAGCTATGAAAAAACATAGCTGATATGGTTGACTTGCTTAAAGAAATGTGGTTTCTACTGACATTGTACAAACTATGGCATAAGGGGAAGACGTGCGTATGGACAATATACCACGGCTAAGGCTGGTATCCAGGCACTCTGCGTGCGTAAGAACAGACCTTAGACATGGTTTATTGGCGGTATACCATACCTCCTTATGGAGTTTCTACCTACTTTAAAGCAATGAGAAAAAGCTAGATCAATTGTGCAGTAGCTGGCTGCAAGGCAGCAAATGTTTCTTTGCACTGTCTTCCAATCCGAACAATCACAATCCAAGGGCATATGAGCACACTTCGCATTGGAATGCATTGCAAATCAGGCTATGTAGATACACACGTGGATTTGGCAGCAGCTTGATCCTCCATCCTTCACCCGGCAGCACCAGTAACCATTCAAGAAGTGTATAGAGCAGAGTTTCCCAAACTCGGTCCTTGGGACCCCAAGTGGTGCACCACACAGCTGATTCAAATGATCAAAGTTTGATGATTTGTTGATTACTTGAATCAGTTGGATAGTGCTAGGTCAAAAAACAAAACGTGCCCCCCTTTTGGTTCCGAGGACCGAGTTTGGGAAACCTTGGTCTAGAGATAGTTATTAATCTATATATTATTAAACGTATAGAAAATACTATTCATGGCTTGCACGTTTCGTTTTGAATTTTATTTTGAAGACTGATGCCCAACTAAAAGTTCTACTCAATGCATTTTCCATTGGCACTAAGGAAGATTTAGTCAAAAGTGTGGTTTGGAAACAAGCCAGGGGAAATGTCGCACCATTAGCTGATTCTTATGTATGTATACCGAAAGATATCACTAGAAAACAGCTTAAACAAATGCAAATGCAGCTACTTTACTGTTATTCTGGCTGCAGTGTTTGACGTGACTGTGTTAGCAAAAGTTGGCAAGCTAGCAAGCAAGGGATAAGAACTTTTACAGCCCTCATGGCAACGGAATATTTAGAACAAACAACTGGGTCATGTCCATGGATTTAGAAGAAAAATACTTCACAACTGGGTCGCGTCTCTGGCAACCTAACCGATAGAATGAACTACCAGACACCTTGGGTAGCAACCCTAAATTTGTGTCGACTCTGGACTATATCTCATGGAAGGATAAAATAGTATGAGTAAATTAATCAAGATAAATGTTTTAATGAAATTGTCAATCATTATTTGAATATGTTGGTAGCCCGTTGTATAAAAGAGATAATGTCCTCGAAGCCGGTGTTTGGAGGATATATTGGTACGGTTTGGAAGGCATTATCACTTAAGAAAACAACTATGCGATCATTGTGATGTTGTCAAATTTACTTTAGAGGGATGACAATGTTGCTATTAGCTAGACAAGTTCATCAATAATAGCTAGCAATGCTAATGTTAGTTATCTAAAATTGAGACGCAGAGGCCTTTAGTCTGCGCTGTAGATAATCATGGTTTACTGTCTTGAATAGACAGGCCAGGATCAAATCAAATTGTATTTGTCACATGTGCCGAGGGGGCACAGGTTAGTTGATGGAATTGAGGTAATATGCACATGTGGGTAGAGTTAATGTAACTATGCATAGATAATAAACAGAGTAGCAGCAGCATAAAAGGGGGACAATGCAAATAGTCCGGCTAGTCATTTGATTAGCTGTTCAGGAGTCTTATGGCTTGGGGGTAGAAGCTGCTAAGAAGCCTTTTGGACCTAGACTTGGTGCTCCGGTACTGCATGCCGTGCGGTAGAAGAGAGAACAGTCTATGACTAGGGTGGCTGGAGTCTTTGACAATTTTTAGGGCCTTCCTCTGACACCGCCTGGTATAGAGGTCCTGGGTGGCTGGAAGTTTGGCCCCAGTGATGTACTGGGACGTATGCACTACCCTCTGTAGTGCCTTGCAGTCGGAGGCCGAGCAGTTGCCATACCAGTCAGTGATGCAACCAGTGAGGATGCTCTCGATGGTGCAGCTGTAGAACCTTTTGAGGATCTGAGGACCCATGCCAAATCTTTTCAGTCCCTGAGGGGGAATAGGCTTAGTCGTGCCCTCTTCATGACTGTCTTAGTGTGTTTGGACCATGATAGTTTGTTGGTGATGTGGACACCAAGGAACTTGAAGCTCTCAACCTGCTCCACTACAGCACCGTCGATGAGAATGGGGGCGTGCTCAGTCCTCTTCTCCCTGTAGTCCACAGTCTGTGAGGGCTTGGTTATGGTAAGGCCTCTTACTCCCACCTAGGGGAGGAGAGAGGCACACAACCAAGTCCTCACACACTTATTAGGGAGATTATCATCCCCAATCAGAGACAGCTGTCTAGCGTTGTCTCTGATTGGGGAGTGTATTTAAGCTCCACTCTAATCCACCTGTGTGTGGATCATTGTTCGTTTGTCTGCACTGCAAGCAGCCCACAACGTAAGTCACTGTGTTTAGTTTTGTTTGTAGTTAGTTTGTACTCTCCTGTTTATTTTACATGCCTTGTGAGAAGACCTCATTAAAATAAACCAGGATGACACTCCACGAGCGCTCTACGTATCGTCCCTTCACTCCTCACCGTGACACAGTCATCTCCTTTGTCTTGATCACGTTGAGGGAGAGGTTGTTATCCTGACACCACACGGCCAGGTCTCTGACCTCCAAACAGGCTGTTCTGGTACATGTCTGCATCTTCTGGTGACCTATTGAAAACAGTACAACAATAATATAGGATGCGTTATGTATTTTGATGACATAACAAAGTAGCCTACACACCTGTGGAAGTTTGTTGCTTTCAGGGTCTGACTCCAGCTCCAACGGACACTTCTATCAGTTAATCAGTGCTGTATATGTAAATATAAAATCAAATGTGTATGGCCACGCCCACACAGTCAGACTGAGCTAGGAGGCTCAGGGATATCAATTATAAAAAATATATTTTGGAGTTATATTCAATAAATATAAAAACACACTGATTGATTAGACATGATTTAAAAAGACTGCATGGGTTTTAAAAATCTGTGATGGCACTATAGCTAAAAACCCTTCTAAGGACTTGTTCTAGCTGTGTGTAAAATGTGGTGCCTCTATCACAAAGTCCACAATTCCCCTCAAATTTCACACAAATTTCACATGCTGTGTTCACACGCTTGTCGGAGCGTCCTGCTTCCTAGTTGAGGTCAGTGGTGAAACTCGGCAACTCCGGCATTTTCTCAGTGCTCCCTTGTAATTCTGTCTTGGAGGGTTATTCAAGTGAAACTTCCCAGTCAGAACTAGGAACTGACCGATAACTCCGATACCACATGAACACAGCATAAGCGCTGCACTATACACTGGAACTGAACATTTATAGCCTGTACTTCGGTTTGTTTTTATTATGAGACTGTTCGTTCTTCATTGCTCTTGATTTGTCCTTGGTTAAACTGTGCAAAACATTCTGAAATGTAATACTCCAACATGAAAGCACGTGATTTTGTGACTTTTTGTCATGTGCTGTAGGCCAGGGTTATTTTTTTAAGCACATTTCCTGCTATTCTACACATTTTGCCATGGCTTATGCCATTTTCTATCTGAGCAGGGATGGCTGTAGCCTTTGGGTTTTGGTTGGGGGCCTCCAAGCGGCGCGCGCATCTCCTCCTGGACTGCGATGCAGAAATATCAGCGCACAGACAGAAACACGAGATTGAACTTCACTCAACTTTTTAGAGCACTGGTCACCAACCGGTCAATCTTTTTTACAGCATAAGCAGTCGTAAGTAGATGTGCTTGTTTTGAGATCAAAGCGAGAGCTACATGTATAGCCACGTGTGGAAATTTTGTTCATATCCTTTGCTAGTTAGTGAGTTATTAGCCCAGTTATAAATCATTTGTAGTCAGCAATAGGGGAGTGATTGCGTCCTCCATCCTGGGCACCGACGCAGAGGATGTTTCGAGTCACGTAGCTGGGCTGGCTACCGGCCTCGGACTGGGCACTGGCACGCTGAGGAGCTCCGGCTCCCGAGCGGGACTGAATGCCGTGCCCAGCCTTGGCACCAGTGCAGAGAAGCTCTCCAGCCACATAGCAGGGCTGGCTACGCACGCTGATGAGCTCCGGTTCCCGAGCGGGACTGAACGCGGTGCCCAGCTTGGGCACCAGCACAGAGAAGCTCTCCAGCCACGTAGCAGGGCTGGCTACCGATCCCGGATTGGGCACCGGCACGCTGAGGAGCTCTGGCTCAGGAGCGTGACTGGACGCTGTGCCTGGGCTGGGCACCAGCGCAGAGGAGAGCTCCAACCCTGTAGCCGGACTGGCTACCGGTCCCAGACTGGGCACTGGTGTGGCGAGGAGCTCTGGCTTGAGCACTGGGGCTTGAGTGCAAGGGCACAGGCACAGGTCCTACCGGACTGGAGAAGCACTTCGGGGGTCTGGTGCGAGGAGCCGGCACGGGTCGTACTGGAATGGGGAGACGCACCGGAGGTCTGGTGCGTGGACCCGGCACTAGTGGCGTCGGGCTGGAAACACGCACTGGAGCTCTGGTGGGCGGAGCCGGCACGGGCTGTACCGGACTGAGGACTAGCGCTGGAGGCACCGGACTGGGAATCGGCGCTGGAGCTACCCGACTCCCCCAGTCGTCCTCTCTCCTCCGCCAATCCCCACCTTGCAGGAGCTCCTCCGGGAGCCCCCACGAGTGAGGGAACAGGAGCACATCGTCGTCATCATCCGACTCCTCTCTGTACTCCTGCTCCCATGGCTGTAGGGGCTCCTCCTCGAACCCCCACGAGTGCAGTGGCTGGGGCTCCTCGTTCTCGATCCCCGACCACCCCCATAGACCCCACCCAAAAACAGTTTTGGAGTTCTTCTGGGCTCCAGGCTGGGCTTCGTCAACGGTGCCGCTGCTCAGGACACCAGCCATCCTCCTGAGCTCTATAATGAAGGAATTCCTCCTCTGTAATCTTCCCCCATACCGAGGAGGATATCTCCCAATGTCCAGCCTTGCTTAGTCCCGTGGTGGTGTACATTGGTAGGGAACGAGGCGCAGAGCAAGAGGGACGTGCAGACATGTTTATTTTCGAACAGAAAATAACAAAAGAAACGAACACAGAGAACGTACCGTGAACTGGGGTCTAGACAACACTATAGCACACAGACAAAGCAATGATCCACACGCAGGTGGACGCCGAGGGAACATAAATAGAATCCCCAATTAGAGACAACTCAAGACAGCTGCCTCTAATTGGGGATCGATCAAACCCAACACCCAACATATGTCAGGACCTGACTGTGGCCATCCTACTCCCTCTAGAGGGAGTCAGAGACCTGGCCTCAGTCAGGCCCTTACATACAGAATTTTCACAACATTCAAGTTTGCACTCAGTGGCAAAAAATCTTTGAGGTAACATTGGTTGTGGGGCCCCCTGTTGGTCAATATTAAGGCCCTGACTACTGGTGTACAGAGTGAGACCAATAGCATCCAGCTGCAGCCCCGCAGACTCCTCTGGCTAAAACTCCTCCGCTGGCTAAAAGTCATACGTAATTTCCGTTTCGTAATTTCCTGTCTACAAACTCCTCTGGCTAAGTCATACGTAATTTCCTGTCTACAAACTCCTCTGGCTAAGTCATACGTAGTTTCCTGTCTACAAACTCCTCTGGCTAAGTCATATGTAATTTCCTGTCTACAAACTCCTCTGGCTAAGTCATACGTCATTTCCTGTCTACAAACTCCTCTAGCTAAGTCATACGTAATTTCCTGTCTACAAACTCCTCTAGCTAAGTCATACGTAATTTCCTGTCTACAAACTCCTCTGGCTAAGTCATACGTAATTTCCTGTCTACAAACTCCTCTGGCTAAAAGTCATACTTTGTTTCGTTATTTCTTAGCTAGTTCGTGAACATTTATAGCATTGAACCATAATCCATGTCATGTTTGAATCAAAGAGAGTGGTGTTGTATGTGAGTCTTAAGTTCCTTCATCAGTATTTTATATACTTTCTAATACATAAGCATGGCTGAATAGTATTACTCAACCCACTCACAATGTCTATAGAATCACTTCAAACAGACACTAAACTAACTGTTTTCCATGTTATCTCAACTAAAACATTTGTAATGTTATTGACTATGAATATTACATTTGCATTACTAGTATTAGCTTACAAACAGTATCTTTCGAACTGTTGTTTAAGCTAGACACCAAAACAACTCAAAATTATTTAAAGGACATACCAATTTTTAGTTGTACATCGACAATGATTTTATTATTTGCATAGATTTGCCAAAATGATCAGAAAAACTATTTCCCAAGCATTCAAGCTCCACACCAAATCAACTCTTAAAATGTTCTAATCTGCATTAACAAGATTTTATCTCAATGACACAAACAAGATCAAAAAAAATATTTAAAAAATACCTAATCACTTGGGTCTTGCTGACCCTAAAACTGGCATTCTGGGGACTGTCCAGGAAATGATGGGTCTGTGAAATATCCCTAGAGAACCCCACGCTTCCCGTTTCCAGAGTATCCCACACACAAAAACAATTGCACTCTCTGCAAAGTAAGATCTAAAATGGGACAGAAATGGTTTCCCTCACAGCCTCTTCTTCAGGTTCACCACCTAAAGCCAGAACAGATGGGGAATGATTAGAATGAGAACGCTTATATTTAACTGTATAGTAAGATAAGTGTTGATTTGTACCTGAAAATTACTTTTCTAATTACAGTTGAAGTCAGAAGTTTACATACACCTTAGCCAAATACATTTAAACTCAGTTTTTCACAATTTCTGACATTTAATCCTAGTAAAAATTCCCTGTCTTAGGTCAGTTAGGATCACCACTTAATTTTAAGAATGTGAAATGTCAGAATAATAGTAGAGAGAATTATTTATTTTAAATAAATCATTTATTTCTTTCATCACATTCCCAGTGGGTCAGAAATGTACATACACTCAATTAGTATTTGGTAGCATTGCCTTTAAATTGTTTAACTTGGGTCAAACGTTTCGGGTAGCCTTCCACAAGCTTCCCACAATAAGTTGGCCTCCTGACTGAACTGGTGTAACTGAGTCAGGTTTCTAGGCCTCCTTGCTCGCACACGCTTTTTCAGTTCTTACCACAAATATTTTATAGGATTGACGTCGGGGCTTTGTGATGGCCACTCCAATACCGTGACTTTGTTGTCCTTAAGCCATTTTGCCACAACTTTGGAAGTATGCTTGGGGTCATTGTCCATTTGGAAGACCCATTTGCAACCACGCTTTAACTTCCTGACTGATGTCTTGAGATGTTGCTTCAATATATCTAATTTGTGAAGTGCACCAGTCCCTCCTGCAGCAAAGCACCCCCACAACATGATGCATCCACTATGCCTACCTGTGTAGATCTTTCTTAATTCCTTGGTCGAGTTTGTTCGTCTTTATGCGAACAATTGTAGGCCTAAATAATTCCTTTGAAGCATGCCTTTTATTTCAACGCATGTGTAGGATTCATCTGGCATAGTTTGCATTCGCAGTCACCTGTTTTATGTTCCGGTTACTTTCACATTGATGTCGGTATTTGGAGTCGGCCTTGATAGTGTATATTAAGCATCTATTTCAAGTCGCACTGTTCCACAAATAGGCTAAATTAGTCAATGTAGCCTATGTATGATGAGGTTGAGTAGTACATTGTACACGCCATTCAACAAACCTTTAAACCTAATATTGAGATGATAACGTCTGAGGGACATGTTTGTTTTTGCTGTTCTCCAAATAGCATTTTAGAGTTTTAAAATAGAAGTACAGTAAATGAGCTTCAACTGGTGGGCGTATTTCTACACACCCAACTTTGTCATACCCTAGGGTTAGCTGAACTGACGCTACTTCCCACAGCTATGGATTTGATAAGATAGGGGACAATTGAGTGAATTAACCATGTTGGACCGTCAAGTCCAAGCTTGTCCGTTAATTTCACCAATTGTAAATGGTGTCTTTTAAAGCCTGTACTGACATGAATCCCTTGCAGAAGAAGTCAGGTCCAGCGCTCCACTGTGAGGATGTTGAGCCCACTACACCCCCTATTGGTCGTCTGGATGTACCTCCTGGTCTCCAACCACGCCGCCCCCATATACAACAACGGCTTCTTCTACCATGACATCATGAACGGCTACGGCAACGGACAGAGTATGTAATACAGTACATTCATAAATACACAGATACCCTGTTCACACCTGAGTCTAGAGTATGTAATACAGTATATTCATAAATACACAGATACCTTGTTCACACTTTATACATTTTTTTCATTTTTTTTTTCACCTTTATTTTTCACCTTTAAGTTCTCATTTACAACTGCGACCTGGCCAAGACAAAGCAAAGCAGTGCGACAAAAAACAACACAGAGTTACACATGAGAATAAACAAACGTACAGTCAATAACACAATAGAGAATCTATATACAGAGTGTGCAAATGTAGTGCAAAATGCAGAAAGGTTAGGAAGGTAGGACAAAAAATAGGCCATAGTGGTGAGATAAATTACAGATTAGAAATGAACACTGGAGTGACAGATGTGTAAATGATGATGTGCAATTAGAGATACTGGAGTGCAAAATGAGCAAAAATAATAAATATGGGGATGAGGTAGTATAGTGGGCTATTTACAGATGGGCTATATACAGGTGCAGTCATCGATAAGCAGCTCTGACAGCTGATGCTTAAAGTTAGTGAGGGAGATAGGAACCTCTAGCTTCAAGGATTTTTGCAATTCGTTCCAGTCATTGGCAGCAGAGAACTGGAAAGAATGGCGGCCAAAGGAGGTGTTGGCTTTGGGGGTGGCCAGTGAGATATACCTGCTGGAGCGCATGCTACGGGTGGGTGTTGCTATGGTGACCAGCAAGCTGAGATAAGGCGGGGATTTACCTAATAAAGACTTATAGATGACCTGGAACCAGTGAGTTTGGCGACGAATATGTAGTGAGGGCCAGCCGACGAGAGAATACAGGTCGCAGTGGTGGGTAGTATATGGGGCTTTGGTAACAAAACGGATGGCACTGTGATAGATTACATCCAATTTGCTGAGTAGAGTGTTGGAGGCTATTTTGTAAACGACATCGCCGAAGTCAAGGATCGGTAGGATAGTCCGTTTTACCAGGACATGTTTGGCAGCATGAGTGAAGGAGGCTTTGTTGCGAAATAGGAAGCCGATTCTAGATTTAATTTTGTATTGAAGATGCTTAATGTGAGTCTGGAAGTTGAGTTTACAGTCTAACCAGACACCTAGGTATTTGTAGGTGTCCACGTATTCTAAGTCAGATCCGTCGAGAGTAGTGATGATAGTCCGGTGGGCGGGTGCGGGCAGCGTTCGTTTGAAAAGCATGCATTTAGTTTTACTAGCATTTAAGAGCAGTTGGAGGCCACGGAAGGAGTGTTGTATGGCATTGAAGCTTGAGTCTAGAGTATGTAATACAGTATATTCATAAATACACAGATACCTTGTTCACACCTGAGTCTAGTGTATGTAATACAGTCGTTCATAAATACACAGTTTCCCTGTTCACACCTGAGTCTAGCTAAGCCGAGCCAAGCTGTACTGGGCTGACCTGATTATGCATTCACCAAAGCTTGCTGGAACTGCTGGAAAAGAGAATGAAAAAAGAAAATATCAGAGCTTGCACTGTTTGGTTCGGATTGGCACGATAATGTTTAAAGGGTATATATAAAAGTGGATCCCATTCACATATAAGATCAAAGACCATTCCATTGAGTGTGACAAGCCTGACCAAGGTGTAGCAGACAACACACCATCTGGAGTGATATACATTTATACAATATGTGCTACACAGTATTTTGTAAATACACCTGCACAACTGAGAGCAGGTTAGATATTATAGGTGCACCATTCCCATGAGTTCCAAAAAGGGTGATTACCTGGGAAGACCCAAATACACTGAAGGCATATCCAGTTTCCTACTTCCTACTGGGGCTGTGGTCTGATCACATGGTCGCTCCTGAATAGCTAATCAAAGGGCCACCAAACCCCTTTTTTACGCTGCTGCTACTCTATGCATAGTAACACTTTAACTCTACCTACATGTACATATTACCTCAATTACCTCGACTAACCGGTGCCTCCACACATTGACTCTGTACTGGTACTTCCTGTATATAACCTCCTCACATTGACTCTGTACTGGTACTTCCTGTATATAACCTCCTCACATTGACTCTGTACTGGTACTTCCTGTATATAGCCTCCTCACATTGACTCTGTACTGGTACTTCCTGTATATAACCTCCTCACATTGACTCTGTACTGGTACTTCCTGTATATAGCCTCCTCACATTGACTCTGTACTGGTACTTCCTGTATATAGCCTCCTCACATTGACTCTGTACTGGTACTTCCTGTATATAACCTCCTCACATTGACTCTGTACTGGTACTTCCTGTATATAACCTCCTCACATTGACTCTGTACTGGTACTTCCTGTATATAACCTCCTCACATTGACTCTGTACTGGTACTTCCTGTATATAGCCTCCTCACATTGACTCTGTACTGGTACTTCCTGTATATAGCCTCCTCACATTGACTCTGTACTGGTACTTCCTGTATATAACCTCCTCACATTGACTCTGTACTGGTACTTCCTGTATATAGCCTCCTCACATTGACTCTGTACTGGTACTTCCTGTATATAACCTCCTCACATTGACTCTGTACTGGTACTTCCTGTATATAACCTCCTCACATTGACTCTGTACTGGTACTTCCTGTATATAACCTCCTCACATTGACTCTGTACTGGTACTTCCTGTATATAACCTCCTCACATTTACTGCTGCTGTTTTACTATTTGTTACTTGTACTTTCTATTCTTAAAGCATTGTTGGTTAAGGGCTTGTAGGTCAGCGTTGCACTGTAAGGTCTACACCTGTTGTATTGTTGGTTAAGGGCTTGTAGGTCAGCGTTGCACTGTAAGGTCTACACCTGTTGTATTGTTGGTTAAGGGCTTGTAGATAAGCGTTGCACTGTAAGGTCTACACCTGTTGTATTGTTGGTTAAGGGCTTGTGTGTAAGCGTTGCACTGTAAGGTCTACACCTGTTGTATTGTTGGTTAAGGGCTTGTGTGTAAGCGTTGCACTGTAAGGTCTACACCTGTTGTATTGTTGGTTAAGGGCTTGTAGGTAAGCGTTGCACTGTAAGGTCTACACCTGTTGTATTGTTGGTTAAGGGCTTGTGGGTAAGCGTTGCACTGTAAGGTCAAATAACATTTGATTTAATGATCAGGAAAAATTCCTTGTTCCTATCCAGTATCTACTGTACCGCATAACTCTTATCTGTTCTGTGTCCTGTCCTTGTCTGTGTCCTCTCCAGTCCACTTTAACGGGGTGCGTCTCCACGTGGAGTCCCCCCATCCCTCGGTGTCGGCAGCCAGAGGCAGTAACATCACCCTGCCCTGTCACTATCGCTACGAGCCCGAGATCAACGCCCCCCGTCGGACCCGGGTCAAATGGTCTTGGCTACCCGCCAACAGCGCTGGGGAAACCGCCCGCGAAACAGACGTGATGGTCGCCATGGGCAACCGTCACCGTAGCTACGGCAGCTTCCAGGGGCGTGTGCGCCTGCGTCGGGCGGCGCCGGGGGACTTGTCTTTGGTGATCAACGAGCTGCACCAGAATGACACGGGCCGCTACCGCTGTGAGGTCATCGACGGGCTGGAAGACGAGAGTGTGACGGTGGAGCTGGAGCTGCGAGGTGTGTGTTTCTGTCCGTCTGTCAGCTCCCTCAGCTCCCTCAGCTCCCTCAGCTCTGAACAACAGAAAACAGGGATCATTCCGTGATAAATGTAAACATGTTCTTAACATTTAAACAGCCATTTTAACAGCTTAAACATTTAAACAATAATATATATATTTTTTTTTAAACATATGAATTCACAATGCAGATAATGGTCCTGCATTTGACCGCTAGGGTGCAATGCAGTTCAATCTACCAAAGAGCCTTTCTAATGTCTGTTGTTGGAGGCCTGCAATGGTTTGGGTCTCACGGTGCCTCCCTTTCAGATGGTTAAGCATTGCACCTGTATTGCCACTGTAGCTCAATTCCACCTCGCAAAGTTTGCATTTCCACCACCTTCTCATTTAACTTCTGCCATATAGAACTTCACTGCTGTCGCTTCCCGCTGCCATTTTTCCAACTGTTAATGACAATGGAGTACGGAGCGCTTTTTATATCCATGGCAAATAATTTGAAAGATGCACGTCTCTTACTGACCTTACAGCGTTGTTGCATTAAGTATTTGTTGAATTTAAATGTTTCCATATATGATGATGATCGGGACATTTTAGTGGTCGTTTTCTGATAACTGCACTGCATGAAATAATAGGTTAGGGAGTTTCTCTAAACGGTAACGATCCCAATTTAACGTTTAAATGTTCACACCCCTCGTTCAAGCTGTTGTCTGTTTTTGAAATGACCTTTAACCTATTGTCCTTATGTGTGTCATTTGTCACTGCAAGGACAGTTGCTGGATCCTATATCACTTTAACCCCTCCAGCAAATGTCTCACTTCATCCCCGTTATAGGAGTGGTGTTTCCCTACCATTCCAAGAAGGGACGCTACCATTTCAACTTCCTGGGTGCCCAGCGTGCGTGTGAGGAGCAGGACTCAACCCTGGCCACCTTTGAGCAGCTCTTCGCCGCCTGGGAGGAGGGGCTGGACTGGTGCAACACCGGCTGGTTGGCTGACGGGACGGCTCAGTACCCAATCACCACGCCGCGGGAGGCATGTGGGGGTGTGGACTTAGCCCCCGGTCTCCGTAGTTACGGACAACGCCACCGCCACCTCCACCGCTTTGACGCCTTCTGTTTCTCGGCCGCCACCAAGGGTCAGTGTGAGTGTGTCTGTGTGTGCATGTGTTTGTGTGTGCGTATTGGTCTCCAAAAAATATCTAGCCTCGGAAACAAAACACATACAAAACAATGTGAATGATTGGAATTGTCAAACTTGTTTTAATCTGTCCCCTCCTTAGACATGCTCAGTACTTACTATTATCTCCTGTCTCTCTTTTCTGTCATAGGGACAGTTTACTTCCTGAAACATCCCCAGAAGCTCAACTTCACCGAAGCGGTGGTGGCGTGCACCACAGACGGCGGTCTCATCGCAAAGGTGGGCCAGCTCTATGCCGCCTGGCGGTTCATGGGATTGGACCACTGCGACGCAGGCTGGTTGGCTGACGGGAGCATCCGTTACCCCATTGCAAAGGCCCGCCCTAACTGTGGCCCCACAGAACCGGGGGTGCGGAATCTGGGCTTCCCCCCTCTGCATCGGAAATACAATGTCTACTGCAATCGGTAAAACTCCTCTCAACCTCCACTCAAAGAAAACCAGAGGACAATAATAGTAAAGACTACAACTGCAGTACAACAGATTAGCCCGTACTAGTCCTTCTCCCTTCAACACAAATGGTGCACTGTTACACAACCCTAGCCTGGATGCTAGTTAGCATTAGCCAGTTCTGATCTCACAGTGTCCACTGTATAGGTCTAGTGAACTGTTCCTACTGCACTGTCTTCATCTCCTCACTGTACATAATATCAGTCGTACCGCCACTCCCCACTGAGACTCCAACCAGCACTGAGACACAAACTGACTATTTAGTCTTGTATTGCCAGGCTTGTCTCACAGTAAAGGGTCGTTACATTTTAAACTCAGGGAAGGTGTTCAACCACTGCAAGGCCCACCGCCCTCATAATGTTTTGCCAGTGATTTTGTTGTCCAACCAAGCTCTTTCCCTTGGTGTTTTGTTGAACTGTATGTATCTCATTGTTCCTGCAGCACTTTCAGTTCAGTGTATGTAGTTCATAGTTTTAGGCATATTTCTGGATTTCTCGATTATCCTTATATGTTATAATGTTTTTCCGTGTCTTGTTTTGTTTAAGGATTGAAATGGAATGATGCATTTGATGATGATGAGTGATGGTATATAGACTATGTCATGATGTAAGGTGTTTTGACAGTATTTTATGACCACCCCTTGTAGAGAGTACAATGAATTCCATCTATATTATGCTACTTTATTCAAGTTGTATGACATTAATAACATTTTCTAACAAATTAATTAAATCCTCCCTTCCTTGACGTTATCACTTGCAACGCCAAGGTTGTGGGTTCAATACCCGGGTCACCCATACATTAAATGTACGCATGCATGACTGTAAGTCACTTTGGATAAAAGCGTCTGCTAAATAAATGGCAAATACTGTAAATTGAATAAAATCATGTTTGAGTTTGCATCCCAATATTGCACTTTATATACATCACAGAAGACTGAAATATAACAAAAACCGTTATTTTCGGCAGGTTTTTAAAAATAATGTTTATTAATTATTAAATTATAAAAAATATTAATAACATTTCACCCATGAGGCCACTAGAGGTCGATTTGGTCATTTGAGTGCAGGAATTACAATATAATAGCACTTCAATCATGTGTGCATGCCAATGGTGCCTGGGTCCTGTTCAATGGAAAAGGAAAAGTAGTGTTTATCGTAAGTCCAGGTAGTCTTTCCCTGTTTCAGTTAGTTATCTTTCATTTTGTGCCTAATGAACATGACCCTGCAGATTGTTAAAGCAATCCTCCTGTTTTATTCATATAATCACCACTAGGGGGCGTTGTTCACCACAGCTGTCACAGGTGCGTTGTTGGACGCACAGTAGGGTACTACAACCTGATGGGGCAAAGAGGTGAAAGGGGCTACGCTGACCCATACAAACGGGACACTGTGTGTGGGTGTGGGTGTGTTTGCATGTGTGTTCCTGTATGTGTGTGTGTACTTGCGTTCCACACTCTACAGAACCTCCTCAGCGCGCGCCACTCAGTCTGGGCACTTTAGATGAAGTTGGGCATAGCACTTTAGATGGAGTTGGGCCAGAGTTGGAGAGGGAGTCAAAGGCAGTACTAACCCGATGAAGGTATGCACTGTAGAGACCTAAGAGAGATAATGACTTGCTTCTTTTTTCACTTTGCGATTCCAGGAGGGGGTAAAAATGTGATGTGCCACTGGTTAATATATTGGTGTGGATTGATTTGAATGGCGCTCTTACTCGTAATCAGAGAATATCTTGATGGATACAGTACTTGGCAAGGCTAGCTTGATAGGCTTTTTGATGTCTTTGATAGACCGGTTTAATTGCTTAATGCTCTAGTCCGGGGGTTCTCAAAGTGGGGTCCGAGGTACTGCAGGGGGTCTGTTACCAGATATTTTAAATAAAAGTATTCAGACCCCTTGACTTTTTCCACATTTTGTTACGTTACAGCCTTATTCTAAAATTGATTAAATAGTTTTTTTCCCTCATCAATCTACACACAATACCCCATAATGACAAAGCAAAAACAGGTTTTAAGAAATGTTTGCAAATGTATTTAAAAACAAACAGAAATATCACATTTACATTAATATTCAGGCCCTTTACTCAGTACTTTATTGAAGCACCTTTGGCAGCAATTACAACCTCGAGTCTTCTTGGGTATGACGTTACAAGCTTGGCACACCTGTATTTGGGCAGTTTCTCCCATTCTCTGCAGATCCTCTCAAGCTATGTCAGGTTCGATGGGGAGCGTCACTGCACAGCTATTTTCAGGTCTCTCCAGAGATGTTCGATCGGATTCAAGTCCGGGCTCTGGCTGTGCCACTCAAGGATCATTGTCCTGTTGGAAGGTGAACATTCGCTCTGGAGCAGGTTTTCATCAAGGATCTCTCTGTACTTTTCTCTGTTAACAGAGATTAGTACACCTCTGTTGAGACAATCAGCGACACCTCTGAGACAATCAGCGACCCCCTCCCCACCTCTGCCCCTGCTCCCCCTGGACTGATCCTCAACACCGCCCTTCCCCCCCACCTTCCCACCTGGGCTGGCTTTCACCACCAACCAAGTGAAGAGAGAGCTAGAGAGACTACATCAGTGGAAAGCGGCGGGCCCTGATGGTATCAGCCCAAGAGCGCTTAGGGTCTGTGCTGACCAGCTGTGTGGGATACTCCAGCGTCACTTCAACCTTAGCCTGAGCCTGGAAAGGGACCCTGTGCTGTGGAAAACATCCTGCCTCGTCCCAGTGCCCAAGAAGGCGCACCCCACTGTCCTGAATGACTTCAGACCAGTAGCGCTAACATCCCACATCATGAAGACCCTGGAAAGGTTCGTCCTCGCTCACCTCAGACCCTGGTGTGTACATCACTGGACCCCCTGCAGTTTGAATATCAGCGCAACATCGAGGTGGATGATGCAATCATCTACCTTCTGCAGAGGGCCTACTCTCACCTGGACAACGCAGGTTGCACTGTGAGAGCTATGTTTTTTTGACTTCTCCAGTACCTTCAACACCATTCAGCCCCTGCTACTGGATGAGAAGATAAAGAGGATGAAAGTGGAAGCACCCTTAGTCTCCTGGGTCATGGACTACCTGACCGGTAGGACACAATTTGTGCGACTATAGAGCTGTGTGTCAGAACGGGCACCCTCTACACCTCGGACTTCAGATATAACTCTGAAACATGCCACCTACAGAAGTTCTCAGATGACTCTGCAATTGTAGGGTGCATCAGGGGTGGGCAGGAGGAGGAGTACAGGAGCACAATCAATGATTTTGTGTTGTGGTGTGAGCAGAACCACTTTCAGCTCAACATCAGCAAAACAAAGGAGATGGTGGTGGACTTCAGGAGAACCAAGGCCCAACTGACTGCAGTCCCTATACAGGGGATGGATGTGGAAATGGTTGGGTCATACAAGTTCCTGGGATCCATATGGACAACAGGCTGGAATGGGCTGGTAACACCGGGGCTCTGTACAAAAAGGGCCAGAGCTGACTCTACTTTCTGAGGAGGCTCAGGTCCTTCAACGTGTGCATTAAACTACTGCGTACCTTCTACCAGTCTGTGTTTTTTGCAGTGGTGTGCTGGGGCACCAAAAGCCGGTGATGCTTCTCGGGTAAATAAGCTGATCAGGAAGGCTAGCTCTGTTCTGGGAATTAGCCTTGACACTCTAGAGGAGGTGGCGGAGAGACGGATCCTGGCCAAACTGCTGGCCATCATGGACAACGTCACCCACCCTCTGCATGCCATGGTTATGACGCAAAGGAGCACCTTCAGTCACAGACTGATCCCACCACGGTGTGCCAGAGAGCGCTACAGGAGGTCCTTCCTGCCGGCGGCTATTAGACTATTTAATGCCTCACTGGGGTGCTGTGCCGTCGGCAACATAGACCTGGAACTGTTGGGGTGTTAGGACCTAGTTTAACAATTATGCATCCATCCGTGAATAACTCTGGTCTGTAATCACTCATTCACTCAGGACTTATTTATTAATTCAGGTCTGTATATACATATTCATCTACAGTTGTTATATCATATCACGTGCAATTTTGTAAGTAATTCTTCTACTGAACTTACATAGTCATTCACACAGGAATGCATATTAGTATCCTGTCAGTTGTATCTTTTTTCATTGCTTTAAGTATATCGAATGTGCAATATGTGCATTTATCTGTAATTAAACCCTGCGCACTAAGGACTGTATTTTAAGTGAATTACTATTATTACCCTAAATCATATCATACACACATTTGAGCTATTTAAGTATCTCTTCCTGTCATTTACCTGTACAGTTAATGTAACCATGCAAATATTCAATTACCTGTAAATTTAATTGTATATTTACCTGTACAGTTAATTTAACCATGAAAAATATTCACTTACCTGTTCATTTAACCAGTCTGTATATTAAGGTAACTATTATTACCCTCACTCATATCATACATACAAATACAAGAAGTCTGGAGTGCAAAAAGCTATAAAAAGACATTGCATAGTATGGGTGGATGGCTGAATATGTACACTATACATTGTTACGAAGTGTTAGGTGAAAAACTTTTGGGGGATAAAAATATTGCAAGTTGATATAGATGAATAAGGAGTATTTACATGGTTAACTATACTATAAATAGCTATTTATGTCCAAAACTATTTAACATAAATGCACTGTTTATGTTTTAAAGCTGCAAAGTTTTCTCTCTGTCCCATGACAAAATCTGTAGAATTACAGGAATTTTTTTCATTTTCTCTCCGATGCCAAGACTCGGGCCTTTGAAAAGTTCCTTCCCAGGGCCTGAGACTTAGTTTTTCCGGCCATGCACTGCCGAAGCCATAGTAAAACCTCTTGTATGCTATTTTTTGTCTCACTCGAGTTGTATTCTGAATATGAAAGATGTTCGAGAACCCCTGCTCTAGTATACTGCATGCACAGTCCCTCACAGTACTTTTTATAATTTCTTAATACTGTAGCTACATATTGCAGGGTCCACCAACTCAATACCTTACCAAAAGATCAGAACCCCTTGTCAAGGTTGCTAGGTGTTCGATTAAGGTGTTTACAATATTGCCATATGATATTCACAGTATACAATGTATAATACGATAAACATATATACAATACCTAAATCAAAGATAACTTGGATACATTCAATCATTACCTTTTAATGTCTATTATACTGAGGTTATTGAACAGAAACAGATTATTTCAGATTGTATTTGATACTTGTTCACATCAGAATCCCTCATTAGAATGTCACACACTATATAAACATTATCACATGTATGTTCTTTGTGCTCAAACACTCATTCAACACGTGTGTGTGTGACTTCCTTCTACACCGAGACACCCATAAACCGTTCAACCATTCATCAAACGTTGACATCACTTCCGATGTGTGAGAGTATTGTGTTGTGTTGAGTGTGTTTGTTGAATGTGCGTGAGTCGGGTGGTAGGGGAGCTTGATTATGGAAACTGCTCCCCAAACGTTAAACATAATTCGACCCAGAAGGATCTTCGTCAACTTAACATATCATCTAATTCCTCCTTCTCTAACCTTGTGCCTTCACAGCTTGTTATGCTACTGGCGTAAATTCATTTTGAAGTGCTTCAGTACCAATTCAACCCCTCATAATTCCCTTTCTGCACACAAGGGGACTTGGGGTTGTGAATAAGATCAATGGAAAACAAAGGCCCTGTTTATTCATCAATCAGAATGCTTGATAGCTGATATCCAAAGTGTAGTTTGAGAGAATTCACAGTGAGAAATAAACAGACAAAAATAGGTCACATGGATTGTCGGACGCTAGCCTGTTCCCATAGTGTATGTGCTGTAGCCAACTCTTCTGTCATTGTCATGCCATAAATAATCCTCAGCTATAGTCTCATGCCAGATAATGCAGCTTTCTGCACTTTGTGGTTTAAGTTTTGTATAGAAATGGCTCTACCTGTGGGAAGACAATACAGCTACAGTTGTATCGCGGGCATTTTCACCAGATGGTTCTGAAGCATAGAGATGAAAGGTGAGCACACCTATCTTTGCTATTGTTCGCTTCTGTGACTGCAGATTGAGGACTATTCCCATTTCTGAAGTAGTCAATTTTCTCTTCTTCATGCTAAAACAGGCTTTGTGGCAAGTGTGCCCGCTATCCATCTCTGTGTTCTGAATTCTTTAGCCCAAAGATCCAGGATGAGAGCACAATACTGTGCCATTATCATACAGAGTTGGAGGCTCTCTGTTCGACATTCCCGAAACAGATAAACATGGCTCTGTCTCTTTTCTTCACATATAGGAGTTGTTCCCTATTTGGTCTTAAGGTCCAACACTAGAAAAACAATCTAATTATCAAACATAAACTAACAACAAAAAAATGTGCTTGACTTCAGAGTATCCAGCTGCAATCCTAAACACTTTTTTACTCTGTTATTGACTTTCAGTATCACTCTAGTGCCTTGGGGGAGGGATGTTTCTTTCCCACTCCATTCAGATGGTACTCCCCATCCAGCATCTCTTTGAGTCACACCTTCCACCCTGGTCAGAGTATAATACACGAGGGACCAAAACTATCTACCACCCAATCAAAAGACTCCAGTGGCTGAACACTGGAGTGATTCTGACACAAGACGAACCTCCCCAAATTCCCCTGTATCAGTGGTTCTCAGCCTTTTTTGGCAACTCTACCCCGAATCACTTAGGCCCTGATTCCGTCCCGAGTTAAGCGTGTGTAAATGGAACGTAATTCCATTTTTATGCGCTTCTCTCTCTATGCGTATTCTGACCTTGAATTTAAGCATGAGAATAGCATTCTATTCACCTGCTATTCGTTCTGGGTAGAGGTCTACAGATAAGCCGTATTCTGACCTTGACTTAATTCCCTCACCTTTACACGCGAGGAAACCATGAATAAGGTCGAGCTAACCTGCTGGTTCCAAGTGGGGAAAGCATCTACTTTATTTTTTCAGATAGAAATAACAGCATTCTCCATGCCCGGTCATTTATAAATGGGGATTGGGGATTGTAAATGCACATGGCAATTGTTTTAGAGGTTTTTTCCTTATGATCCCTGGAGGCGAATGTGAAACCAACCAGTTCATAACGACTGGACCGTTGTCATACAGTCCCATGATTAGTAATGATCAGGGATGATTTATAGGACTTTTGTTCAACCCCTATTGTACACTTTATCCACCTTCCAATATTTCATGGATAGAACTAGAATATGACAACTTTCAGGATGAATCAAATCACTGTATTTTTTTATTCAATGTAGTTTTGCGCGCAAGGGAACCACGCCTGCAAACGCCCATCACGCACCTTCATAAAGTAAGTCTGAATGCCAACTACTGAGAAGTGTGTAGGAAAGATGTGCATAAGAAAGCCATAATTTCTTAAGTCTGAATCAGGTCCATAATGCTTTGCACAAAGTATCCCCTCAATTATACCTATTTGAGTCTTCCCAAGTACCCCCTGTGGATAGGTCTGGTACCCCCAGGGTTACTAGTACCCCAGGCTGAGAACCACTGCCCAAATACCCCCACAAAGGCAGAGTAACACTCAGAGATCAACATTGTCAGTTGGACTATAAAATCATGGCTAATGTGCTTTGGTGTTTATACATGGTGGGAATCAGGGGTGGAAATGGGGGAATTCAATCATTTTCACATGTAAAAATGAGCTATAGGTGAATTCAAGGATTTCCCCATTTCCACCCCTGGTGGGAACGTTATATTTTTTGGTCAGGCAAAATGGCATTGAGTATCATTGTTTCTTTACAAGAGTGGTCCATTTGGTTCTCTTTTAGTCTGTCCCTTTAGTCCTTTTTACATAAGCTTCCGCCATGACCGACTGTTGGTTGCTTTAGACCGTCTCCTGATGGACCTCTTGTGTAGTCTGTTGCTGGGGGTGGCACCAGCTGAGGGAGAGAGAGGCGAATGTTGATGACATCATTAAAACATTGCTGAATAACCATCAAAGATAAAGAATAAGAACATTCCAAAGTGCAGATTCAAAACTGAGCCCGAAGGTCCAGAGTACTGCTGGAGTACTGCTGCTGCTAGAGTACTGCATCTACTGGAGTACTGCTGCTACTGGAGTACTGCTGGAGTACTGCTGTTACTGGAGTACTGCTGTTACTGGAGTACTGCTGGAGTACTGCTGTTACTGGAGTACTGCTGTTACTGGAGTACTGCTGCTGCTAGAGTACTGCATCTACTGGAGTACTGCTGCTACTGGAGTACTGCTGGAGTACTGCTGTTACTGGAGTACTGCTGTTACTGGAGTACTGCTGGAGTACTGCTGTTTCTGGAGTACTGCTGTTACTGGAGTACTGCTGCTGCTAGAGTACTGCATCTACTGGAGTACTGCTGCTACTGGAGTACTGCTGGAGTACTGCTGTTACTGGAGTACTGCTGCTACTGGAGTACTGCTGGAGTACTGCTGTTACTGGAGTACTGCTGCTACTGGAGTACTGCTGGAGTACGGCTGTTACTGGAGTACTGCTGTTACTGGAGTACTGCTGTTACTGGAGTACTGCTGCTACTGGAGTACTGCTGGAGTACTGCTGCTGCTAGAGTACTGCTGCTACTGGAGTACTGCAGGAGTACTGCTGTTACTGGAGTACTGCTGTTACTGGAGTACTGCTGCTACTGGAGTACTGCTGGAGTACTGCTGTTACTGGAGTACTGCTGCTACTGGAGTACTGCTGTTACTGGAGTACTGCTGCTACTGGAGTACTGCTGGAGTGCTGTTGCTACTGGAGTACTGCTGTTACTGGAGTACTGCTGCAGTACTGCTGCTACTGGAGTACTGCTGGAGTACTTCTGCTAATGGAGTACTTCTGCTACTGGAGTACTGCTGCTACTGGAGTACTTCTGCTACTGGAGTACTGCTGCTACTGGAGTACTTCTGCTACTGGAGTACTTCTTCTACTGGAGTACTGCTGCTACTGGAGTACTGCTGCTACTGAAGTACTTCTGCTACTGGAGTACTGCTGCTACTGGAGTACTGCTGGAGTACTTCTGCTACTGGAGTACTGCTGCTACTGGAGTACTTCTGCTACTGGAGTACTTCTGCTACTGGAGTACTGCTGCTACTGGAATACTGCTGCTACTGGAGTACTGCTGCTTTTCTCTTCTACCTGATTGTAATAATTGTACCCACCTGGTGTCCCAGGTCTAAATCAGTCCTCGATTAGAGGGAAATAATGAAAATCAGCAGTGGCACTTGCTTCGAAGTTCAGATTAAAATGAGCCTGCCATAGTCTCTCATATCTCGCCTACTTTACTTTACTTTAATGTTATTACCTTGTTTCCCTAGAGATGTCTATATTTCTCAAGCTTGTGAATGTTTGTGAACTTGTGAACAATCTTATGTGTGCCATCTAGCTACTCGACAGATTCTGGGGGCTGAGGTTTTTAATCTGAGTTGATGGAAGTGAACGAGACACGATAGATTAAACAAGAAAGGTTAGACTCACGTCCTATACACTCCACTTGTGGCTCCTCCCACCGCCCGTCAGGAAGGCAGCGTACAACAGGTGGGTGGCGCTGTGTGAAGCCTGCGTCACACTGGTAGCGGACTATAGAGTTGACAGGGTAGCGGTCTCTTCTGCTGCCCATCGGCCTGGCGTTGTCCACCTCAGGGGGTGAGCGGCACATGACTGGGAAAAAAAGGAAAGCCAGAGGAATTAGCAAAGGAAATAATCTCATAAGATCTGTCTGTTTCCAACGATGTTGATAAAATCAGGGATTGAATGATACATTGACTCTTCGTTGTGCCCTACAAATAGTAAACTGGACCAACAATAATGTTTTTGTGGGGAACCAATTAGTCTTACGACTCACAGTTTTAACTTGTTTAACACTTTATTTAACACCTGATTAACCCTTATTTGTGCATAGTCAACCCCGGACATCCCTATTTTAAAAAAATGATTCTGTCCTGTTGTCTCAGTCACTGACAGCTGACCCAATTAATGTTCTGTGCCCTCTCACCCCTAACCTCTAACCCCTGCTCCCTACCAGGTTCCCTCTTGCAGGTGAAGGGCAGGTGGTAGTTGCAGGGAACATCGTTCCACTGGCCGTTCTCATGCCAGATCATCACTACACAGTCCTCTCCAGAGTTAAAGTAGTTATCCGGTTGGTTGGGCCTCCAGTTCTCAAATTCCTGCATGCGAAGACATTAGGACCGTTTGATCAGAAAGGAGGATTGAATAGAATTAACAAGTCAAATGGTAATGTAATATTAATATCAATATCAATGTCAATAATAATGATGTTATTCATATTACTATAATATTATATTTGTAGAACGCATTTAACATGCTCAATGCGCATATACTTTATTATTATTTTTATTTTTTTTAAGTAAAGTGAAGTAAGGGTACAGAGTAGGGACACCTGAACTCACCAACGGACTCCCATCTGTCCAGCGGAACTTATTCTGCACGTCCTTGTCATTGAGTCCAATCCACTGATAGTCCTGAGCGTTAGCTGTATAGAAAAGAGAACCTTGAGCTGTCTTGTACAGTATGTATCAGATATGTTCTATGTTTGTACGGAAAATAAATTACGCACGCCTGCATGCACGCACACACACACACACATTTGCACACACATTTGCACACATCCTATATCTATACTCACAGTTGACAAACTCCTGCTCCTGTTGGGAGGTGATGCTGACCAGGTGGGAGTTGAGCTCTTGGCAGCGCTGCTCAGCGTTGGGCCACGTGTCTCTCTCAAGAAAGTGCAGGTAGCAGCTCTCCATGAACTCCACCCAGCCCTCGGCACAGCCCTTCACTGCTGCACACAAACAGACAGATAGACACATTAACACATTTACTGTAGAATGTTGGCTATTTATTACATTTATACAACCCTCCCCCTCCCTTATAACCATAGGCGGCGCTACCATAAGGCTAGCTGTAACCATAGGCGGCGCTACCATAAGGCTAGCTGTAACCATAGGCGGCGCTACCATAAGGCTAGCTGTAACCATAGGCGGCGCTACCATAAGGCTAGCTGTAACCATAGGCGGCGCTACCATAAGGCTAGCTGTAACCATAGGCAGCGCTACCATAAGGCTAGCTGTAACCATAGGCGGCGCTACCATAAGGCTAGCTAAGCTTCCCCTAAATTCATAAGACCAGAAAGCATGATTTGGAGGATCATAGGATCTTGATCACAGAATCATGGGGTGGCAGGTAGCCTAGTGGTTAGAGCGTTGCGCCAGTAACCAAAAGGTTGCTGGTTCAAATACCCTAGTCGACAAGGTGAAAAGAAAAAACCTGTTGATGTGTCCTTGAGCAAGGCATTTAACCCACATTTTTGCTCCAGGGGCTGACCCTGTAGGTAGGCCGTCATTGTAAACAACAATTTGTTCTTAACTTACTTACCTAGTTAAATAAAGGTTAAAATAAAATTAAAATAAATAAATTAGCTTATTTTAAAAAAAATGAATTGCATAGCCTGTCGGAAGGGCCCGCAATTTGGGAAGCGCAAATATCAAATACACCTAAATAAATGAATGTTCTGAAATGGCTCTTCCTCAGCTTTAAGGTTCCATGGAGAACTCTTGCACGATAAAGAACCTTTGAGTTAAGTGTGGGGTTCTTGATGTGGCACATACGGTTCTTCAGAATTCTTAAAGCTTATTGAAATGTATGGAAGCCTAACAGATGTGTCCCTTTGAAGGAACACAGAAAATTGGCCAGTGTTTTTTTTTTTGTGTAACATTTTTAGTGCTGATTCAGTAGTTAAATGAACACTGTAAAGACATGAATTATCACTCAGTGGTGTAAAATAACCCCAGTGTTGGTGTTAATAACCAGAGTTGAACCAAAACCACAACGATCATTATCATATAAATAAAAAATAAAAAAATAAATACAAATATTTCCCAGCATGCTCTATTGCAGGTCGATTTTTTTTAATGTATACAGAACAAAAATATAAACACAACATGTAAAGTGTTGGTCCCTTGTTTCATGAGCTGAAATAAAAGATCTCAGAGATGTTCCATACACAACAAATTTTTTTTTCTCGCATTTCTTCTTCTTCTTTGACAAGATAATCACTCCACCTGACAGGTTTGGCGTATCAAGAAGCTGATTGAACAGCACGATCATTATACAGGCACACCTTGTGCTGGGGACAATAAAAGGCTACTCTAAAATGTGCAGTTTTGTGTGCAGTTTTGAGGGAGCGTGCAGTTTTCATGCTGACTGCAGGAATGTCCACCAGAGCTGTTACCAGAGAATTTAATGTTAATTTCTCTACCATAAGCCGCCTCCAACGTCGTTTTAGAGAATTTGGCAGTACGTCCAACCGGCTTCACAACCGCAGACCACGTGTAATCACGCAGGCTCAGGACCTCCACATCTGGCTTCTTCACCTGCGGGATCATCTGAGACCAGTCACCCAGGAGTCTGATTGGCTGGACCTGGCTCCCCAGTGGGTGGGCCTATGCCAGTTGGCCCACCCATGGCTGTGCACCTGCCCAGTCATGTGAAATCCATAGGTTAAGGCCTAATTCATTTATTGACATTGACCGATTTCCTGTGAACTGTAACTCAGTAAAATCGTTGAAATTGTTGCATGTTGCGTTTATATTTTTGTTCAGTATACATACATTGATTGATTCATTAATCTTATGCTACTCAAATATACAGAAATAACATACATTTTTATAAACTATTCCAATCTGTTACTTAATGCACCGGTTACTGAAATGGTTGTTCCAGTTTAGATGTTTAGGGTAGTCTTATATCTTAGTCTTCCCAACCCTGGCAGTCATTCTGAATGCAGATATTCCCACTCTGGCTGGATTCCAATAGGAATTATGCATCACTTTGCAAGCCAGCATAACGTGACTTGCAGGACGGATGTGGATTGTAAACTATGAGTTTCAGGCCACTGTATTAAGTTAAAACTAGGCCCTCAAAATTAGGCCTTATGAAATATGTATTGTGTTGTCTTTAATAATACAATTTGAATGACAGCATATTCACTTAGGTTCTCACTTGGTGAAGGCCACATGACTGAAAATGAATGAAACTAGCAAACACATTGGTGACTCACAAATTCAATTGAAAGGCACCCTGGGAAATATGCAAATAAGGCTTAAAATCCTACAGCAGGGCTATTCAATTCCGGTCCTGGAGGTGCCAAAACATTTCTGGTTTTGGATTTTTGTATGGTCTTTCAAAGAACCATCCCATTTATGGTTCATCAGAGACCCCTATGGCATCGCTCTCAAGAACATTACATATGTTTTTGCAGCTTTGTTTTTAAGAGTGTAGATGATCGTTGAGTTGCGAATGTCAGTGAAAGGTCAAGCCAGCCACATCTATTTCTAAATACAATTGCGGGAAAACATAGTTTGAGACTCGCATCGCCTATGGCTAAAACAATTTTGTCGTACAATTCCTTAAGCAACTTACCGTCAACTACAGCAGGCTCCTCCACCACAGCAAGGGTCACCATTGAGACGGTGGGTGCTGTTGTTGGGCTAGAGAAGACTGCAGACAGTGCCGTGACATTGATTGTCTCCGTGGGCCCTTCCAGCCCTTTTTGCTCCTGGCCTTCCTGCTCCTGGCCTTCCTGCTTCTGGCCTTCCTCCACCAGGTCCAGGTCATCCCCTCTTCCCGTGTTTCCAAAATAGGCAATATACTCTGGGTAAGTCATGGTAGAACCAGGGGGCAGCACCACAGACAGGCCTTCTGCGACCGTTGACTCCCCCAGGGAGAGCCCACTGGTCGAGGTGCTCTCTTCATGGTGGCTACTGCCGTCTCCACTGACCTCTACGTAGCCCCGGCCCTGCTCCGGACGCTGCCGTGTTGTCACCTCCATCATCCCGTCTTCTGTCAGGAAGATGACCTCATGGCCTGAGTGGGATCCGTCACCACTGGATGGGAATCCAGAGCCGCTATGAAAACCAGAAGGATAACCGGAGAGGAAACCGCTTGGAAAACCAGAGGCGAAGGGCTGGTAGCCAGAGACCTCCTGCTCTCCAGAGGGCTTCTCGGACAGGTCGATGTGACCTAAATGCTCGAAAGATATGCTGGGAAGTCCGGAGCCAGAGGTGCTGGTCACATCTCCGCTGAAGAAGCCACCCGATCCGGACACTCCACTAGATCCATTGACATCCACACCTCCTTGTCCAAGCTCCTGTCCAGTGGGCTGCTGCTTGGAGATGTCCACCATCTCTCCATCCACCATGATGATGGCAAGGTCCCCGCTACCGCTCAGGTCCCCAGACACCCCGCTGCTACTACCGGAGTGGAGAAGGACACCGGAGGGTAGCCCACCACTGAACTCTCCCACCCCCACCCCGGACCCACTATTCCCAGACCCAACTCTTGGGGGGTAAGTGACAGTGGTGCTCCCCTCTACCTCCTCCCTTAGACCTCCAGAGCTGGAGCCCTCTCCTGACAAGATGTGCCCACTGCCCTCGAATGTGAAGCCAGACCCGGAGCCCTCACCACTGGCCCCACCAGATGTTTCTCCGCTACCAGGGGTTTCACTGCCACTACCACTGGCAGAATGCTCAGCTAAGCCTGAACCAGACACATCCACAGATACAGGTGGTACAATGGAGCTCACTAAAAAAACACAGAAAGAGAAAAAGAACATGTAGTATTAACGCACTATGACTAGAAAATAGCTTGTGCATTTTGATTAAACAGAGGCAAACATGCTAGTATGTAATTATCTTTCCTTCTACTGTTACGTTTGGCATAGTTGGCAGGATAAATGTACAAGAAATACTAGCAGGGATACAGAAATACCCGTTGACCAATTAATATAGAGATACGTTACCAAGAGTCGATTGGTCCATTCTGGTTGTCATGTTGATAATTTCCTCCTCGACAACTACAGTAACGTTGAGTCTGGTTTCAGTGTGAATAATCGTACGTTCAGCTAGAAAACAAAGAAACCAACACAATATAATGTTCATGCTTTTAACAGTATTTGGGCTTAATCAGTTTGAGATTTAACAGACACCCTATTGATGACTCTGAACAGATCCAATCTCATACGTACCTCTGAAGCAGTATGCGTTGTATCTGGAGTGCTGGTCGGGGTGTCCTGTCTGGTTGGGGAAGGCGTAGATGGTGTGTACCCCAGTCTTGCCTCCTCCACAGTGGGGCCTGGGGGTGTGGATGGGGTAGCGGACACTGCGGTCCTGCAGCCAGCCTGGACGGCACTTGTCAAAGCCCTGTCTCCAGGCGGCATAGAGCTGGCCTGTGGTGGCTAGCGTGGTGTTGAGCTTCTGACAGTGGGCCACGGCCTCATTGTAGGAGAAGCCATCATAGTCGCTGGTGTAGAACAGCTCCCCTGAGAGATGAGGGAAAAGAGAGAGCAGGTGGTTTTACTAGAGCGACCACATGTCCCGGACAGTCCCGCATGTTGCCCCCCAAAAAATATTCATGCAGGCTACACTGTCCCGCGAAAGTCATGCAGAATCATTAAGTTTGGGTCACAGCATTTGGGTATTTTGAAGAAGAAGAAGAAGAAGAAGAAGAAGAAGAAGAAGAAGAAGAAGAGGATCCATGCGCCATGTCACTGACCCTTGAGGCGGTCCACATAGCAGTAGACATCGTAACGCTCTGTAGTGGGTCTCAAGCCGTAGGACCTCACCCCTGGGAGATTCTCCAGGTTCCCTGAGCACTTATCTCTCGGAAACAGGATGGGGTACCTGACCACAGGAGAGAGCAAACTGTCACTATCCAGGTAAGGGTTAAGGTCAGGGTTGATGGTTAAAGAAGCAGTTCTACTTCGGTCCTTTTTAGGAAAAGAGACTAAAAAGTAGTTTTCCCCCCCCAAAATTCTGGAAATGTCCCTAAAGTTCCCAGGTTTTTCAGATATCTCAATCGGGATTTCTGTAAAACCAGAATTTTGCGACCCTACTGAGAGGGCTACTGGAATACTGAAATGCACCCTATCTATCTCACCTGACGGTCTGGTCCCTGAGCCAACCTGCATCACAGTGGTGGAGCCCTGCCTCGTAGGCTGCCTGGAGCTGCTGAGCACTGGCGATGACCGCACCAACACTCTGACAGGCCAGCTGGGCCTCCACAAAAGACAGGGCATAGCGACTGGAGCCAGCACGGTAGTGGAACACTACACCTATGGTGAGGGATGGATGGATGGAAGGAGGAGGGAGGGAGGAGTAGGAAGAGAAGATAGAGAGAAAGAGGGGAGATAGGGGAGGTAAGAGACAGACAGAACCAAACACAGAATTTGTGTTATTATGCTTGAAAATGAAATGGCAACTATGGCAAAATAGAAACAACTTCCGCCATGATGCTGATCAGCATAATCTGCTAACCTGCAGGAGACATGGCAGTGTCATTGTCATGAGGGAACTCGGAGGCCACATCAGGTTTAGCTGTCACCCTGCCGATGATATCTTCCTCCATGAGCGGGGTGACATTGGCAAACGTGTCGTTCACACTGGGGAGGATGGGTAAGGGCAGTTCCATGCTGGTGGTGTCCAGGGGAGCTTGGGTCAGAACCTCCCCCCGTGCCTCAGCCTCAAGGGTGGTGGTACGCCCCAGGTAAACCATGGGGCCAGCTGTGATGGTGGCCACCTCTGGGAACGGGGTGGTCTTGACTACACCGTCGTCCTCTGTGAAATAGACCATTGACAGCAGGAAAAGTTAAAGCTACACTCTATGTTACTGGAAATCACTCTGGCTTTAACACACCCAAATGAAATTCAATTACGACTTCAACACTGCCTTTTTTTTAATTAAGTACAATAGCTCAAGCTTGAAGAGATTGATAGCAACAGTAGTGCATTATGGGATATGTAGCCCTCAGATATTATCTGGTGGCTGGGTTACCTTGGTAGCAGATAGCGTCATAGCGGGAGTCTGGGTAGGGGTAGCCTGTTTGGTTAGGGAACATGTACACAGTCCTCACTCCAAGTAGTCCTCCACCACACTGGGGTCTGGCAATGTTGATGGGGTAGCGGACGCTTCTATCTGCCAGCCAGCCCGCGTTGCACACATCCATGCCAGCCTTCCAGGCCAGGTACAGCTGCCCTGTGGTGGCCAGACTGGCCCCTAGTTTGGCACACTGGTCCATTGCCTGGTAAAAGGTGAACTTCTCCATGGACATGGAGTAGAACACTCTGCCTGGGGATAATGTAGAGGGGAAGGCAAAGCGTGAGAAACAGAGGCAGGCAAACTGACAAACAGACAGTTCTGTTGTGATTTTATAATATATTAGGCTAGCTAGTTGGGTAGCTATAGCTAGCAGGCAAGATTATCATCATGCCTTGTATGGCAAGTGCATCAGCAATCAACATCAAGTTGATGCCCAGCTAACGATTCTAGGGAGAGAGAACGTTTTTGTAATGTTACCCGTAATGTTCCCCTAATGTTTGAGTGTCCAGTTTTCCGTAGGTTAGGGGAACATTCTATCTATGCTAGCAAAAACCTTCTGAGAACCTTTTTAGCATGTTTTGGCATTGGAGTTAGGAAAACATTCCCTTAATGTCAAACAGAACATACCCAGAGTGTGGTTACCATGTTCTCAGAATATACCATATTAATGTTCTAGACACGTTTCATGGGATGTTGAAAGAACATTAATTTCATGGGACGTAAACTACAATATTTGCTGTTGAGTACCTGACATCTTCTGTGCGAAGCAGTACACGTCATAGGTCTCGTTGGCTTCTCTCATGCCGTAGGTTCGCACTCCCGGGACCTCATCCTTGTCTCCGAAGCAACCCTCACGAGGCTCATGGATGGGGTACCTTCAGTAGATCATGTGACATGGCAAAGAAAGAAAAGGTGCATACACATGACACATCAAAATCCCAAACGGTTATAATGTTGCTTCATTCCAAACCATGGCTCATACTCAACCGGCGGAAGCCGGACCCAGAACGGGGTCAGAATTGCAGTAAATGAGCTTTAAAACAAACAAAGAAAATGCCCCTTGCAAAATGTGTAGAATTGCAGGAAATGTTCTCTCCAACAAGAGGGGTGTGAACAGTTTGGGGTCGCATGGGTTGCGAGGTAGATAGATAGATAGATAGATAGATAGATAGATAGATAGATAGATAGATAGATAGATAGATAGATAGATAGATAGATAGATAGATAGATAGATAGATAGATAGATAGATAGATAGATAGATAGATAGATAGATAGATAGATAGATAGATAGATAGATAGATAGATAGATAGATAGATAGGTACTTTATTGATCCCCCGGGGGGGAAATTTCATTAGGGGTTTGTTACTACACCTACTACCCATCCAGACTTTTGCCACCTAGGACATTTGTGTGACCAGACCTTCTCAAATAGGGGGGGAAATTTCATTAGGGGTTTGTTACTACACCTACTACCCATCCAGACTTTTGCCACCTAGGACATTTGTGTGACCAGACCTTCTCAAATAGTTATTGAGTCCCCCTGATCTAGAATAACATTTCACATCCCCACAAAACCCTTCAGGTTAGTTCATTTCTACTGTATATCCAAACTGTGTGCGAAAACATCAAAGATGGCTTCCCTAAAACAGGTATGACTGTCAATAGTGCACATGGCTTACCTAAAGCAGTCATGACAGATAACGGCGCACAGTTCAGTATGTCAGAATTACCTGACTGTTTGGTCAGATAGCCAACCGGCGTCACACTGGTGGAAGCCATCGTCAAAGGCAGCCTGTAGCTGGGCTGGGGTGGCGATGGTGGCACTGTTCTGGATACAGGCAGCCTTGGCCCTCTCAAAGTTCAGAGTGTAGCGAGTAGAGATGGCTCGGTAGTGGAACACAATACCTGGAGAGGAGAGAACAAATTGCCCTCACTGTATTATTATTGATAATTATACAATTTCAGAGGGTAGGCTAGTGTATATATGAGGTCGAGTATTGTCTTATGTGCTATTGAAGAGATATTTCACTCCAAAAATCTAACTTTGTCAGATATATGCCTCAAACTCAAATAATAAACAAATCATTTACTGATTTCATTTGGCACATTCCTTTGTCAAACTTAGATTTTGGAGTGAAATGTTAATGTTAATGTGTGTGAGAACCCCCAACGCAATGTAGAGTACATCTGAACCAGAATAAAAGCCAACCTAATGATAGTTTCTTGAATAGCTTGAGATCATACCAACAAAATGCACTCAGAGCTTGTAGTTAGACTCCATGTCATACCTTGAACCTGGATGTCCACCGAGTCATAGCTATCCTCGATGCCGTGCATGACCTCACAGCGATAGGTGCCTGAATCCTTGGAGTGCAGGTCTGTGATCTCCATGGTGATGTCGGTGGGCACCAGCGGGTAGTTGGCCATGGTGACTCGGTCTAGGTACTCTGTCTCCACTTGAACTTTGCCCTCCGATGCCACCAGGATGAGGGTGGCCTTGCCCTTGGTGATGTAGGTCCACTTGATGCGGTGGGACAGGGGGGCGACAGTGCCCAGGTCATTGACCGCGTTGTCCTGGAAGTAGCACGGCACCAACACCTTGGCGCCCATCAGAGGACGCAGCGGCACCTCCACGGGGATGCTGACACTCAAGGTACTGTCTAGATCTGGGGAGGATAGTATGAGATTTATTTTTACGTTATATTAGTAGATCATGTAGGGAAGATGTTGCCGAAGTGAAGTAGCATGATCATTTTCAGTAAAGTGGAGTAAATTCATGTCACCTGCCCTATCCTAAGAGACTAGAAACCATTCTACTTTTGCATTTGGTGTCAGCGGTGGGATATGCATACAGTATATAACAGGGGCCCTGTTTGAATAGCTAGAACTGCATTCTTCTCTATTTGAATGCGTCCTTCCCTATGTCCTTCCTTGATGTTTATTAGATTTGATTGGATGAAAGCAGTGGAGTGGAAAGCTTGCATGCACCTACTAATATTAGATCAGTGATTACTTCAAGGGAAGTAATACTTTTTGAATAGTATTTTAATAGGACCAGTGAACAATAGAGATGTAAGATTACACATACCGCCAGGGTCTTCAAATGATACTTCTGAGGTGATGAAGGGCAGAGACACACACAGTAGGAGCAAGGTGATCATGGTTGACCTGCTATGGAAGAAAGAACTGTCAGTGAAACAAATGGTTGTCTTGTCAGATTTGTAATCTACTGTAATCTAGCCTGGTCAACCAGACCACAAACGGTTGCTGTTCTCAGGTGGTAAAAGTACATGGCTGTATTCGTTTTTATCCACTAGATGATTGGGATTGGGATTTAGACCGAACTTTACATTATGGTGACCTTGCATTGATTTCCCTCTTACATTATTTTATTTTACATTTAAACTTCGACAGAATATACAACCCCACACTTGTTTTGTGTCCTGTGCTGTGTTTACTTTCGCCAGGCAACATCTATTTAAATGATTCCAACTTGTCTGGTGGGAAAGGTTTTAGCAGATAGTTTATTTACATTTTATTATTCAGTACAACACAGCTACTTTGTCCCTTAGTGCCATCGTATTCACAAAGGCTAACTGCTACTATACAGTACCAGTCAAAAGTTTGTACACACCTACTCATTTCAGGGTTTTTCTTTATTTTTACTATTTTCTACATTGTAGAATAATAGTGAAGACATCAAAACTATGAAATAACACATATGGAACAAAAAAGTGTTTGAGATTCTTCAAAGTAGCCACCCCTTGCCTTGATGACAGCTTTGCACAGTCTTGGCATTCTCTCAACCAGCTTCATGAGGTAGTCACCTGGAATGCATTTCAATTACAGTTTTTTCCAATTGCTAACACACTAAAATGACATGCACAGCACAATTATTTAAACTGACAAACAGAGAGCAAAACCTCTACTCAAGTCTCCAAAAGTCTAAACACATTTTCAGCTTTACACACATTTTGCAATTGAAAATGGCACTTTTTAAATGCACTGAACACGGTTCTCTGCATAAGACACAACAATCTGACATAAAGTCACATGTTTGCCTTTTCAAAACACTGCCATTCAAAATGACACTACATGAGCTAATTGGCCAACACATGTGCCACCTGGCCAAACACCTCAATGGTTAATTGTTAACACTTCAATCAGGATGTAAGCACTATGAAAAGACCACAGGTGAGCACCCTTTTTTTTACAACAACAATGGAAGACGTTGCAGAGAGAGGAAGAGGAAGAGGAAGAGGGAGGGTGAGGATGAGAGGGGGAGGAAGAGTGAGAGGTAGGGTTAGAGCAGGTAGAGGAGTTCATGGCCAAAGAAGACAACAACTTTCAAATGAAATCAGAGCAACCTTAGTATATTATGTCATCAACCATGGGCTGACAATGCGAGAGGCTGGACAGAGAGTGCAGCCAAACTTGAGCCGTTTTACTGTCGCCTCTGTCATCCGGACATTTAGACTGGAGAACAGGTATGTAACCAAAATGTCATGTAGTACACATATAGTACACCCCATGTCATAGTGTATCAGTTGGGTGACACCTGTTTACTTAGTGTATGACATCAGCCATTCATGAACTGTACAAGTTTCCTGTACAATGTACTCTACTGTGGGGGAAAAATCTTTAGGCTGCATTGTCCAAGCCCTATATTTTTGTTTTTTTTGTTTTTCTAAAGGACTGAGAGACGAAACCATGGTGGAGGAAGGGGCCAAATGTTCACCGGGGTACAGGAAGCTGGCATTGTAAACTTGGTTTTGGAAAATAATGAAATCAGATTACGAGAAATTCAAAGCCACATCATACAAGACAACACCATATTCAACAACATTCAACGAGTCAGTCTGTCCACAATGGCTCGCATTCTCAAGCGAAACCAAATCAGAATGAAACAACTTTATAAGGTGCCGTTTGAGAGAAACTCTCAAAGAAACAAAGAGGTCAGACGAGCATATGTGGATGTAAGTACAATATTGACTGCTGTACACTACATGCAACATTGTTTCCCAGTGTACTGGATAACACCATATTGACTGATTTTTGTTCTTTGTTTTCAGGGAGTACTGGAAATGGATGCTCATGCAATCCCACATGAGTTCATCTTTATAGATGAGGCTGGGTTCAACCTAGCAAAGACCAGAAGAAGGGGGAGAAACGTCATTGGCCACAGAGCCATTATAGATGTTCCTGGCCAACGTGGTGGGAACGTCACAATGTGCGCTGCCATCTCCAGTATGCATGGTGCCCTCCACCGTCATGCCAACCTTGACCATACAACGCAGCCCATATTCTCACATTTCTGGACAGACTTCACAATATTCTCATACCACCAGAGCGTATGAATGATGCAGACCATCAAAGAAACCGGTACGTTGTAGTATGGGACAACGTGAGCTTTCATCGTGCAGCCCCAGTCCAAAACTGGTTTGCTGACCACCCAACATTTCTCGTGCAATACCTCCCACCATACTCACCATTTCTGAACCCCATAGAAGAGTTGTTTTCGGCATGGCAGTGGAAGGTTTACGATCGGCAGCCCTTTGTGCGCATGCCTCTTGTGCAGGCCATGGAAGAGGCATGTGATGAGATTGATGTGGGTGCGATTCAGGGATGGATAAGGCACTCAAGGCGCTTCTTCCCTCGATGTCTGGCAAGGGAAGATATTGCCTGTGATGTTGACGAGGCGTTGTGGCCAGACCCAGCTGTGCGGCAAGATGCTGCCTAATTATTTTTCTTGGCTCTTTTTTTTACTGTTATATTTTTTTTCTGAAATTTTATTTTTCAGTTTACTGTTTTTTGTGAGAATATTTTTGTTCAGTCCCATGTAAATATATCTGCTGTGCATATGTTGCACTGACTTGTTTACTGTAGTGAAAAATATGAAAAAATACATGTTTCAACAGCATGTGTGTGTATCTGCAAATATTTCTGTGCATGTGAACAATCTGATACATATTTTAGTATTATGGCAAAGCATACTAAAGATGAGGGTGTTTTTCACTATGTCCAACAGTGTGTAGTTGGTTAGACAAAAATCTGTGGTAATATGAATGAAGTGTGTGCCATTTCGTGCAAAAGTTTGATTTTGATAATGCTATGTGTAGTTTCTGTTGCAGTGCTTCATTTTGCAGGATATATGAGGTATTTTGCAGTTTGCGTGTGTGGTTTTGTGAATTGTGTTAAGTATTTTGATAAAACCAGACTAGTTTGCAAAATTGTGTGTTAGCAATTGGAAAAAACTGCAACAGGTGTGCCTTGTTTAAAGTTCATTCGTGGAATGTCTTTCCTTCTTAATGCATTTCAGCCAATCAGTTGTGTTATGACAAGGTAGGGGTGGTATACAGAAGATAGCCCTATTTGGTAAAAGACCAAGTCCATATTATGGCAAGAACAGCTCAAATAATCAAAGAGAAACGACAGTCCATCATTACTTTAAGACATGAAGGTCAGTCAATCCGGACAATGTCAAGAACTTTGAACGTTTCTTCAAGTGCAGTCGCAAAACCTATCAAGCGCTATGGCAATGGGTGGCTGCTAAAATGTAAATGTACTTTGAAGAATCTAAAATCTGAAATATATTTAGATTTTTTTAAACACTTTTTTGGTTACTACATGATTCCATATGTACTATTTCATAGTTTTGAAATGTAGAAAATAGTCAAACATTTCAGAATTCAGAGGTTTTCCTGCAGCTCAATCTACAGTCCAAACTTTTGACTGGTACTGTGTATCAGTATGGGCTGGTTGTACTGTGCTTTACCAGCCCTGTGTATATCAGTATGGGCTGGTTGTACTGTGCAACATGATGTCAAAAGTCACAAAATGTTTTATATCAAATGGATACAGAATGGGAGGTCTTTATATAGTAGCTTATAAGAAAAGGGGAAAAACGTGATTCATTCAACCCAATGCATCCAATGTGTGTGTGTTTTTTTTACTGGAAAAGATGAAGTCAGTGCAATTTTCTCAGATACTGGCCCTTTCAGTGTACAGTAAGTAGTCTCTCTGCCTCCAGTCACTTCCTCTCTGGTGTGTGTGTGTGTGTGTGTGTGTGTGTGTGTGTGTGTGTGTGTGTGTGTGTGTGTGTGTGTGTGTGTGTGTGTGTGTGTGTGTGTGTGTGTGTGTGTGTGTGTGTGTGTGTGTGTGTGTGTGTGTGTGTGTGAATTCAGAGAAGTGAGGACATTTTGCAGGTCCTCACTTGTAAAACAGCTATTTTAGGCTTAGGGGTTCGGTTTAGGGTTAGGGTTCGAATTAGGGTTAGAATTAGGGTTAGGGTTATGGTTATGGTTGTGGTTAGGGTTAGGGGTTAGAGTTAGGGGTTAGGAAAATAGGATTTTGAATGGGATTCAATCGTTGGTCCCCAAAAAGTCCTCACATGTATAGTAAGACATAGTTGTGTGTGTGTGTGTGTGTGTGTGTGTGTGTGTGTGTGTGTGTGTGTGTGTGTGTGTGTGTGCGCACGCGTGTGTGTGCACGCGTGTGTGTGTGTGTGTGTGTGTGTGTGTGTGTGTGTGTGTGTGTGTGTGTGTGTGTGTGTGTGTGTGTGTGTGTGTGTGTGTGTGTGTGTGTGTGTGTGTGTGTGAATAAAAGCTGCTTTGATGGTGGATAAAAGCATGCTCTGTGGTTACATGGGTATTCCACATGGGCAGGGATGTTACTGGTCACTTCAACTGGGATGCCTGGCGCCCTAACGGTGTCACTGGGTGTCATCCTGCTCTTCTATGTCCAGAGGGGAAATATGCTAGAGGGCTGAGAGCGGAAACTATAGATTTTTTAACTCCTGAGCTCCTGAGTCTGTTAGCTCTGAAAGATAATTGTCCCCATCCTTTATCATATACTTCAGCTCACGACACAAAACAATCATCTTGATCTGTTTGGGTGACACAGAAAGGGCTAATCAAAGGCTGTAGATATCAGATAGGCAATTAGAGGTTATGGAATGACTGTGTGTTATAGCCTACAGTAGCCAGAGATGGAGTCAAGACCAGAACGCTCAAGACCCAATTCCATACATTAGAGTATGTCGGAGGGGGCCACAGTGTCTCCTGACCCCCCCTGTCTCAGCCTCCAGTATCTAAGCTGCAATAGTCTATGTGTGGGGGGCTAGGGTCAGTTTGTTAAATCTGATGTTATTATCCGGTGTCTTGTGTGAATTTAAGTATTCTCCCTCTAATTCTCTCTCTCTCTCTCTCCCACTCTACCTCCTCTCCCGGAGGACCTGAGCCTACCCGGAGGACCATGCTTCAGGACCACATGCCCTGATGACTCCTAGCTGTCCCCAGTCCACCTGGTCGTGCTGCTGCACCGGTTTCAACTCTTCTGCCTGTGGATATGGAACCCTGACCTGTTCATTGGACGTGCCACCTTGTTCCAGACCTGCTGTTTTCACCTCGCTCTCGCTCTATTGCACTGAAAAGCCAAGTGACATTCACTGCTGATGTATTTACCTGTTGCAACCTCCACAACTACTGTTATTATTATTTGACCCTGCTGGTCATCTATGAACATTTGAACATCTTGGAGAAAGAACTGGCCTTAATGGCCATGAATTGTTATAATCTCCACCCGGCACAGCCAGAAGAGGACTGGCCACCCCTCAGAGCCTGGTTCCTCTCTAGGTTTCTTCCTAGGTTTTGCCTTTCTAGGGAGTTTTTCCTAACCACCGTGCTTCTACATCTGCATTGCTTGCTGTTTGGGGTTTTAGGCAGGGTTTCTGTATAGCACTTTGTGACATCGGCTGATGTAAAAAGGGCGTTATAAATACATTTGATTTGATTTGATTTGATTCGAGTATGGTAAAAGTCTAAAGTGTTACCAATGGTTGCCAAGTGTTACCAATGGTTTCCAAGTGTTACCAATGGTTGCCAAGTGTTACCAATGGTTGCCAAGTGTTACCAATGGTTGCCAAGTGTTACCAATGGTTGCCAAGTGTTACCAATGGTTTCCCAGTGTTACCAATGGTTTCCAAGTGTTACCTATGGTTGGCAAGTGTTACCAATGGTTTCCCAGTGTTACCAATGGTTGCCAAGTGTTACCAATGGTTTCCCAGTGTTACCAATGGTTTCCCAGTGTTACCAATGGTTGCCCAGTGTTACCAATGGTTGCCAAGTGTTACCAATGGTTTCCAAGTGTTACCAATGGCTTCCCAGTGTTACCAATGGTTGCCCAGTGTTACCAATGGTTGCCAAGTGTTACCAATGGTTTCCCAGTGTTACCAATGGTTTCCAAGTGTTACCAATGGTTGCCAAGTGTTACCAATGGTTTCCCAGTATTACCAATGGTTGCCAAGTGTTACCAATGGTTTCCCAGTGTTACTATTGGTTGCCAAGTGTTACCAATGGTTTCCTACTCTTGAATAGCTCTTTGAGAGAGTGAGCTACTGTAACGCAGGTTTATTTCTTCTCTACTTTCCACCACAGCCTTACTGTACTTTCATAGTGTTACATTTTCAGGGGCCCATGCAGTCCAGCAACACTTTAATATATTACAAACTAGACTCATTCCAACGACCAGACATAAAGGGACTCTACCCTAGAAGGAGATTACATGATATCTGTCCTTCTTTATCTCAGTCCTGGGTTGAGTTCATTAGGCACAAAACGAAAGAACACGGACTGAAATATGGAGGGACTACCGGGACTTCTCCAATTATTTTTATATTTCTTTGCAATGTTTTTCAAAATATTACCTACCCTAATGAACAATACCCTGAGGTAAATGAAAAACTACAGAGGAATTCAGAGGCCAGTAAAGTCAGTCTCCCAAGTTCAAAGTTCAAAGGTATCACAAGTAAGATTGACTCTGTAGACACAATAGCAAACAATGTGAATGTCTAGTGCTCACACGCAGTCATGCACACACATAAATAAATCCTCACTGGGGTCACACTCCTAGAAAAGTTCACTCACACACACACACACACACACACACAAAGAGAGGCTTGGATCACACTCCTAGACAAGTTCACACACAGGTGTGTGTGAGAGCAGACTTGCATTCTCTAAGTTCCTCACTCTCAGGTAATACAGCTCCAACATTCTCTAAGTTCCACATTCTCAGAAAATACAGCTCCAACATTCTCTTAGTTCCACACAGAAAATACAGCTCCAACATTCTCTTAGTTCCACACTCTCAGGAAATACAGCTCCAACATTCTCTTAGTTCCACACTCTCATGAAATACAGCTCAAATATTCTCTTAGTTCCACACTCTCATGAAATACAGCTCCAACATTCTCTTAGTTCCACACTCTCAGGAAATACAGCTCAAACATTCTCTTAGTTCCACACTCTCAGGAAATACAGCTCAAACATTCTCTTAGTTCCACACTCTCAGGAAATACAGCTCCAACATTCTCTTAGTTCCACACTCTCAGGAAATACAGCTCCAACATTCTCTTAGTTCCACACTCTCAGGAAATACAGCTCAAACATTCTCTTAGTTCCACACTCTCAGGAAATACAGCTCCAACATTCTCTTAGTTCCACACTCTCAGGAAATACAGCTCCAACATTCTCTTAGTTCCACACTCTCAGGAAATACAGCTCCAATAATATTTGCTGTCAGAGATCTGACTGAGTGGATCAGCTCAATTATATTTGGGACCTTAGAACCGCAGGTCAGAGGTCAACCTCCAGCTAAATCCTAAAATTAACTTTAATCTTCTTAACTCCTCTTAGGGCTGGATTCAATCTGTATCGTATAAGAAATTCTAAAACAGTTTGGCAACCCTGTTGGTAAGCTTTTAAATTATATTCATCTCAACCGTTTATCTTTTCCAGTGATGAAGACATGGACATCTCATAGTATGGTGGGGTATCCAAAATAGTTAATCTTTTAGCACCTTTATCTCTTCAATGTTTTGGCATTCAGACCCAAAAAGTAACATTCTGAGCACTTCGACATTGGGCAAATATGCATGAAAGGTTTTGTTCATATCAAAAGGGTTGCTGTTAAAAAATTGTTGAATTCAAATAAATGTACCCTCGCGGAAGACCCGTGTTATATAGCTTGATGGACAGTTAAAGGCAATGTTCCCACGTTCGCTGAGACTGCATTCGCCGGCTCAATCGGAAATTACCTTTACATTTTAACGTGGATCTTCCGCGATATTACTTTAAATCAATCCCTTAGTTAGGACAGCTACTTTCTCTGGAACTCTCAAAATGTTCTCTCTAGGTCCTTCTTTGAAAGTCTAGAAGGAGAATGGCTTTGTCTGCCTGGTAAAGACAGACTTTATGAAGTGTTGGCCTAGGTCATATTGTGTTTTGGTGTCTGAAATAATGATTGATGGATCGAACGATCCAATGATTTCATCCCAGCGTTCCAACTGAGCTAGACGTAGTTCTAAACTTCTGAGTACATTTTTTGTTGATTTGACTGAAAGTACCACACAACTAGTAGCTAAAGCAACTTCGACCCTAACGCTAAGTTCACAAAAGGGAGGCCTTTCAAGAATGGATTTGATGAAAATCCCTCCCTAAAGAGAACTAGCTGCTCCCTAACACTGTTGCCCAATATAAACATTCCACATGGCCAACCAAAAGCTTATCCCTGGGTTTACTTTATAGTACTACTATATCTGTCTACAGGTGGCCAATAAATCCACATGCTGTTTCAAGGCATCAATTAAAACCTTGTCATCCAACCTTCACGATCTACACTCCCATTGTGAGCCAGCCAAGCCCGGAGCGTCGGTCATATAGGTCTTCTACACCTTCTACAGTATGTCCATTCAGCCAGTGTGGTATGTTCCGTTCCCCGTTGAGGTTCAGGCCAATAAGGCACTGGGCTGTTCCTGCTGTTGTGGAGCACTGTGAGTTTGGATGAATGCAGGGCCCTGGGAGTGTGTTGGAAGCCAAGGTAAACACAGGGCTGTGGGGGCTGTATTCCTGAGGAGGCCCTTAAACCCGCCTGGGTCTCTGGAGACCACAGGCACCAGAACAGAGTGGACATTGACAGCAGAGCCCCTCAGAGGGGTAAGGGAACATGGGAGCTAGCACACGCCCACTGCCCATCACAGACCTGTATATAAAATAGTTGAAACGATTGATTTTCAGGACAAACTCTTAAAATGAATGATCAAGGAAAACAAAAACTGTATGTGAATATTCTAAGTTATTATATTATTATCATTAATCACTTTTTAAAAACTCAATATGGGGAAAATACTACATTTACCAGAATGCATTAGTTTAACCCTGAAGTTAACCCTGAGGCCTTCATAAAGAAGCCAAACAAATGAATATATATATATATATATATATATATAATGGTCTATTGTAAGCAATAAAGTTAAAAGAGCATATGAGCCTTGTTTTCTGGAGAAAAGTGATTTGGTATCTGGAAGTGACCTGTCAGAATCAATGAAACTATCATGTTCTATGACTGAATGGAATTTCTTTGAATTGCACTGAATTAAATTCTACTTTGTGCCACTCAAACTCAATTTCAATTTCAACTAATGAGTTGAATGGCAGTACATTTCAAATTCATGCCGGGTTGGACACACACACACCCGATGCAGATACTGTATGTAAGTGGATGTGTACAGTACATAGGTGTGCATGTACTGTACACACACAGATGGGCACATAGATATATATATACGTGCATGAGCAAACACACACATGCACATGCGTGTCGTACACACGCCCACAGTAACCGTTATATAGTACCATATATTTGATGACTTCGTGGTTAGGAACAATAGATCATTCATGCTGTGTCTTAAAAAAACATTACTTTAACGAATGTGTTAAGATAACAACCTCCGTATTCATGGCAGGGATAAAGAGACTGTCCTGATTATTTACATTTCTATAACCAAACTATTGTATTGGATTACAATGGTTCAAACTATGGCACAGTGCATACTAAAACGGTTCAAACTATGGCACAGTGCATTCTAAAACGGTTCAAACTATGGCACAGTGCATTCTAAAACGGTTCAAACTATGGCACAGTGCATTCCAAAACGGTTCAAACTATGGCACAGTGCATTCTAAAACGGTTCAAACTATGGCACAGTGCATTCTAAAACGGTTCAAACTATGGCACAGTGCATTCTAAAACGGTTCAAACTATGGCACAGTGCATTCTAAAACGGTTCAAACTATGGCACAGTGCATTCTAAAACGGTTCAAACTATGGCACAGTGCATTCTAAAACGGTTCAAACTATGGCACAGTGCATTCTAAAACGGTTCAAACTATGGCACAGTGCATTCTAAAACTGTTCTAACTATGGCACAGTGCATTCTAAAACGGTTCAAACTATGGCACAGTGCATTCTAAAACTGTTCAAACTATGGCACAGTGCATTCTAAAACTGTTCAAACTATGGCACAGTGCATTCTAAAACTGTTCAAACTATGGCACAGTGCATTCTAAAACTTCCAACAGCCGAATACTGTAACAGCCATAGCTGATACATGCAATACATGCTGAAATCTGCAACTAACAATTCAATTCAACCTATCAATTTTCAATCAAAGCTAAAAAATATTCAATCAGACAGTCATCTTTTGTGACTCAAAGAAAGATACAAATCCTTTGTTGAGTTATAGTATTAATCAGTCAAATCTCAATTTGGCTGCCTTCTGCCTCAGAAATGACATAGGACTGTGCTGGATAGTTAAGAGAGTTAAACCATAAAGTTACCCTCTAACCCCAACTGGTATAGTAACCAGAGAACACACTGGCTGTCATGCCAGGGCCACAGCATGTGCCCTCTCATTTTTATCCATGTACACTGAAAATGTTTTGTTTGCACAAAATAAATCCAAAGAAGTCACATTTTGCCAGTAGCTCTGACACTGAATATGTGAGTGACAGCAGGGACAATCAAGTCAGCAGTAAAAGCTCACCATGTGCAGTAGCATATCTTCGTTCAACAGCAAAGCACATTAAACAAAAGGAAAAAAATACATAGAATGTAATAGTTTGTGAGTGACAAGAATCTCTGAATTTCACTGCAGTTCCATGTTATGAAATAGATTGAGCTGCAGAAAAACCTCTGAAATCTGAAAAGCTATGTGCAAGTTTTTATAACACAGTTTATCAGCTTAAAAAACAATTTGCATGTTTTTTTTCTGCCTTTATCTTTGTTTTCTAGGTGTTACTGAGGCAAAGGTTCATATTATTCCTCTCTTCCTGGTCCATCACTCTCACCCCTTCTTACTAGCAGCACTTAGAGCAGTTCTGGACTCAGGAAGCTGCCCAGTACCGATGATACTGAAAACAAGACTTTACCTTGCCACTGTCCTCCAAGCCAAATTGTGCCGTTTGAAAAGGATGTGCTTTAACCCAGTATTCTTGTTTCTGCTTGGATTGGTTCTGTGTCATTCACTCCTGTAGTAAATAGTAACGTACCGTTGATGCGTCGTGACTCTAACCTGTGAGACAAATCTGTATGTGTTCTGACTGTGTGCTGCTCCCAAATGAGCTGGGAGTAGAAAGAAGCTTTATTAAAACTGAGTACCAACTTTAGCAGTGAGAGAGAGAGTGAGAGAGAGAGAGAGAGAGAGAGAGAGAGAGAGAGAGAGAGAGAGAGAGAGAGAGAGAGAGAGAGAGAGAGAGAGAGAGAGAGAGAGAGAGAGAGAGAGAGAGAGGTAGTGTTGAATCGTCTTGCCAATAGTGTGAGGTCGTGCAAACAGTCTGAGGATTTGAACGTCAAGGCGGAACCACGTAACCACACTACAGTACTAGTGAACGGTTGCTATTGGATAGGTTATGTTCACAATAAAGGTGAAATTGACATGAGGTTTATAAAACTAAATCCAAAGATTTTTCAACCTCCTGTTCAGAGGATTATTATTATTATTATTATTTTTATTTTTTGGGGGGGGAAAGCATAACTCAGAATGAACATGGATGTATTGTTTCGGTGTGTTGGACTGTTAATAAAATAACATGATATTATTGTATTATAATACAGTATCAGTAAACATGGGACACATTTACAGTTAATTCTTTACAATAAGAGTGTATCCCTTTGGAGAGTATAACAATTCAAACATTCACATTCAGGTTTATGGACTTGCCATTCACTACGTGAGAGAAAATACCAACAGGGACTAAACAGACAGCTGTCTTTCGTAGTAGGAGCTGACTGTTTGTACTGAGGCCAAACAATTATCTAAGCTAGTTTTGACGTAGCATTTTGGATGTGTTTGGGGTGAGTGAGGGTGAGGGGTCTTCTCAACACTGTATACTCTTTGTAAAACACAAACACACACACACACAGAGGCTTGAGAAATTGCATGTTGGATATGTGTCTTTCTCTGACCTATTAACAGGAATATGCCATACATGTCGAATGGGGCCAAGGCATCCAGCACTCATCCAATAGTCAGCTACAGTAGTCGATATCATTGCTTTATGGAACTGTAAAAAAGTGTTTGGTGCTTGAGGTACTGTTAAAAAGGCCATTACAAACCTGCCAAAGAACCAATCACTGCTCCGCCTACTGGCGGGGCTAATCTGATAATGAGAGGGAAATGGACATATGGGAGCAGAGCTAGCAACAAAGATGTGAACACTGTGGTACTGTGTGCGCATAAAATCATGTAAGTAGCCCTATTTGAAAGTTGATAGTAAAGTCTGTTTGCAGGGATGTTAATTGTTTGTTAGCATGACCTGCCTAGCCTTCTAAATGGTAATGCTATGGCTACGCTGTTCAGTCTGATGCCATTGTCTCACATTTCAGTCCTTATTGTGCAGATGGTGCATCCTTTACTGGTATAATTGTATGCTACATTGGCAGTGCCTTTCCCACATGGTGGTCATTTCCAGGCCCAGTGTTTTTATCTTAGCCTTATAGCATACCTGACATGGCTAACGCTAGCTTCAGGCTCTACCTGGGCCTGCTTACTATTTAGCTATCTGTATTCATTGATGTGAATCAGGCACTGTAATATTATGAATGTTTAGCTTATGCATGTTTAACGTTATTTACTGTATTTAGCTTAACTTGTGTGACGCAGTAGTGTGCAACTATGTAGTCCCTAATAGCCTTGTGTGTAACTTTGCATGGTTAATTCTAATTATGTTTCTTTCCCCCTAGAACCCACACACCCTGTTGTATAAGTACCCAAAGTGAACCGGAGTATGTTGTGTGGTGACAATACTAATTTGCCCTCCTTTGGCTCTGTTCTTGCTGGACATCCCTGTGGTCCTTCACACATCCCTTAATCAGTACTTAGTGTTTAGTAGAGGTCATCCATACCCTTTCAGTTTTTTCAGGTACTGTTAATATTCCACAGATTAGTATGTCTACGTCATAAGACTGATCCACTGTGATAAAATATGTGCCAAAGATTCAAGGTGGGGAAGGCTAACATAATTTTTTTTAGATAATTCTATCATACAAAGCCACTTACTGAAAAAAGGCACCCAAAACACCAAACAGGTGGAACGTCAGCCCTTTCCAATCAAACACTGGATGATGTATCAGCAAGGTCTACTACTATTGGATATGTCAGCATGCCATTGGAGGAGCAGGTTAGTGTTTTTCGTCATGAACCAACCTACTTTCGTCAGCCACAAAGTCATTAAATAAGATTTTTTACCCTAACCTTTACCACACAGCTAAACCTAATGCCTAACATTAAATTAAGACCAAAAAGCAATAAACAAAAAAACATGAATCTTTTCAATATGGCTAATTTTAACTATGAAGCTGGCCCACCCAGTGGAAATTGCTCAGTTCTGCCTCAGAACAAGACTCCACCCAATAAATGTCAACCTACTTGGAGCATGGAATTCGAAAACTTTTGCCCTCAGGCATTTGACAGACCAAAGTAGGTTGGTTTCTTCCAGTATTGAAAAGGGAGTTATGGCTGTCAGTCCCCACACTGCATTCAGACTGTAACGACTTACTGAACTGTGATTCATTGTCAAGAATAGGAAACTCGAAACTATTTTTTGTCTGGATCATATGAGTTATGATCCATGTTTTTGTCTGGGTCATATGGGTTATCATCCATGTTTTTGTCTGGATCACATGGGTTATGATCCATGTTTTTGTCTGGATCATATGGGTTATGATCCATGTTTTTGTCTGGATCATATGGGTTATGATCCATGTTTTTGTCTGGATCATATGGGTTATGATCCATGTTTTTGTCTGGATCACATGGGTTATGATCCATGTTTTTGTCTGGATCATATGGGTTATGATCCATGTTTTTGTCTGGATCATATGGGTTATGATCCATGTTTTTGTCTGGATCATATGGGTTATGATCCATGTTTTTGTCTGGATCATATGGGTTATGATCCATGTTTTTGTCTGGATCACATGGGTTATGATCCATGTTTTTGTCTGGATCATATGGGTTATGATCCATGTTTTTGTCTGGATCATATGGGTTATGATCCATGCTCCAGTGGAAAAGTATGCATGTCTAACTGTAAATGTCAGAAAGAATATCACAATCTGAATTAATTACCCAATAAACACCTCACTTTGGGCATACTGAATGCCTGTTTCTAGTCAAAGAATTAAACATTGCTGTGTGTGTGCCTCATTAAGGGGACATTCTCCATAGTCTTGGGCCTCCATTTTGTTCTCCATTTAATAATCATTAACACCACAGACCGGTTGAGCTCTGCTAATATTATTACACACAATCATGTCAGACCTATACACTAACAAGTCACTATGTTTTATGGAGTAAGAGAGCTGAAACACACACTCTCTGGACAGTTAAGTATTCTTGTCTGGGGCACAGGGCTGATGTCAATAATGTAGTGAAGTGGCATAGTTGTACTTGGTTGTTAAAAGTGCTGAGTGCACAGATTGTCTTTGGAGGTGTCACTCCATTTCAGGGTCCATGGGGAGTGCTCAGAACCAGACAGTAGTCTTTAGACCTGTTTTTATGGTGGGGGCCATGAATGGATTTTATGAGGAAACTGAAGTAATGCCTCACAAAAATAACTATAAGACATGGTAAGTTACTCAAATAGCCTTTTGATAACAATGTGTTATTGTCTGTCTGCTGTTTCCCATGTCAGAATATACTGGGGCCATACTTGCAAGCATTTACAGGTAAACAGGTTTTCATACACAAAATGTGCATCAGCCAATTAAAATAGTCGATTTACTTGCATGTGACAAAAAGCTAAAATGTAGCTGGTCCCGTCTGATAACATGGCACACGTTAGCTCTTCGCTAACCTCACCAGGTGGCAGTGAATACACCCCTGGCACATCTTCTGCAGCCAATTAAAATCATAGACGTAGTTGGACGTGTTCCAACACTTGTTCATGGAAGCGTCCTTAACATATAGTACCTCAGTCCAACAGCACATTCTGATCATCAAAGCAACTAGCCTATCACTTGTATTTGACTGACTGGTCAAATTGCTCTCTGAGTAAAGTGCCTAGTCTATGTAATTGTCACAGATTGTGGCAAGGGTCAGTATCTCACATGAGGCCTCCCCCCCTTTGAAATATAGATTTACATGTAGTCTATTGGCTTAGTGTGCTGAAAAGGGGCACAGCCTACAGCCAGCTTAAAAAAAAAAAAAAAAATGAATTTCAGCCTTGCACACAAACATACTGCTATTGCCTAAAAATCATATTACATATGTTATTACATGGATGTGTACACCTACATTTAGAATAACTTTTTATATGCATTTCTATAATAATCTATAATTATTTCACTCAAGGATGATCCAAAGTGTCGATTACAAATAGTTTGCACTCTTGCTATCATCCTACAGATGGCAGTATTGCAGCTTGAATCGACAGTCAATGTAGAAAGACAATTGGCTGAAATGTTGCAGGTTGAAATGCCTTGATGCACCATTTTGTTTTCAAGTATCCAAATAAAAAATGTAAACAATACTCAGTAAGTAGAATAATATTGCAAATATTGTCTAATAATGGAATAATAATAATAATAATAATAATAATGAAAAAACATACATTAACAGAATAAAAAAAGCACAGCTACTAATAGGGCTACAACTAATGCAAACTACTGCTACAGCTACTAATACAACTAATAAAAATAAGTACCTGTAATATTTACATACAGTATTTTCGAATTTGTGATGTAGTTAAACACAAACAGTTTGTTCTTAACATTGTGTGATTTGAATGACCTGATTTCTATAGGTAAATGATTCCTGTCAGTTGGGCCTTTTGTATCTAAAATATCTTATTCCAACCTAATTTGATTTACCCTTGGAATTTCTAATTGCTGCTGTTGTTGAAAGGAGTAGTGTGAGTCTTATAAAGTTAGGTGTTCCTTAATAAATATATATATATACAGTGGGGAGAACAAGTATTTGATACACTGCCGATTTTGCAGGTTTTCCTACTTACAAAGCATGTAGAAGTCTGTAATTTTTATCATAGGTACACTTCAACTGTGAGAGACGGAATCTAAAACAAAAATCCAGAAAATCACATTGTATGATTTTTAAATAATTAATTTGCATTTTATTGCATGACATAAGTAATTGATCACCTACCAACCAGTAAGAATTCCAGCTCTCACAGACCTGTTAGTTTTTCTTTAAGAAGCCCTCCTCTTCTCCACTCATTACCTGTATTAACTGCACCTGTTTGAACTTGTTACCTGTATAAAAGACACCTGTCCACACACTCAATCAAACAGACTCCAACCTCTCCACAATGGCCAAGGCCAGAGAGCTGTGTAAGGACATCAGGGATAAAATTGTAGACCTGCACAAGGCTGGGATGGGCTACAGGACAATAGGCAAGCAGCTTGGTGAGAAGGCAACAACTGTTGGCGCAATTATTAGAAAATGGAAGAAGTTCAAGATGACGGTCAATCTCCCTCGGTCTGGGGCACCAGGCAAGATCTCACCTCGTGGGGCATCAATGATCATGAGGAAGGTGAGGGATCAGCCCAGAACTACACGGCAGGACCTGGTCAATGACCTGAAGAGAGCTGGGACCACAGTCTCAAAGAAAACCATTAGTAACACACTACGCCGTCATGGATTAAAATCCTGCAGCGCACGCAAGGTCCCCCTGCTCAAGCCAGCGGATGTCCAGGCCCGTCTGAAGTTTGCCAATGACCATCTGGATGATCCAGAGGAGGAATGGGAGAAGGTCATGTGGTCTGATGAGACAAAAATAGAGCTTTTTGGTCTAAACTCCACTCGCCGTGTTTGGAGGAAGAAGAAGGATGAGTACAACCCCAAGAACACCATCCCAACCGTGAAGCATGGAGGTGGAAACATCATTCTTTGGGGATGCTTTTCTGCAAAGGGGACAGGACGACTGCACTGTATTGAGGGGAGGATGGATGGGGCCATGTATCACGAGATCTTGGCCAACAACCTCCTTCCCTCAGTAAGAGCATTGAAGATGGGTCGTGGCTGGGTCTTCCAGCATGACAACGACCCGAAACACACAGCCAGGGCAACTAAGGAGTGGCTCCGTAAGAAGCATCTCAAGGTCCTGGAGTGGCCTAGCCAGTCTCCAGACCTGAACCCAATAGAAAATCTTTGGAGGGAGCTGAAAGTCCGTATTGCCCAGCGACAGCCCCGAAACCTGAAGGATCTGTATGGAGGAGTGGGCCAAAATTTGTGTGCAAACCTGGTCAAGAACTACAGGAAACGTATGATCTCTGTAATTGCAAACAAAGGTTTCTGTACCAAATATTAAGTTCTGCTTTTCTGATGTATCAAATACTTATGTCATGCAATAAAATGCAAATTAATTACTTAAAAGTCATACAATGTGATTTTCTGGATTTTTGTTTTAGATTCCGTCACTCACAGTTGAAGAGTACCTATGATAAAAATTACAGACTTCTACATGCTTTGTAAGTGGGAAAACCTGCAAAATCGGCAGTGTATCAAATACTTGTTCTCCCCACTGTATATATATAGGGAAAGTTGATACCACTTTCTTTTTAAATATATTGTATCAACCCAGTTGTCTTCTGTTTGGGAGTGACAGACAATTTTGTGATTCATACATTGTGAATTGATGTATCTTGTAATGGCAATCTGCGAAGGGTCAGTTACTAAAATACAGTATTTCTAATGGATACAGTAAAACAATTCTTAATCTCAATAGTAACCCAAGCGTATAGTTAATAGTTTTTCTAATATCATCATTTAAAAAAGAAAATATCCAGATATTTCAAACAATCAACAATTTCAAGGATTGTTCCATAAAGGCTGATTTATGGCGCACAAAAATACCTGCATGTTTTTAAAACCTCTGAGGATGCATTCACACATGGAATAGGGATTCTCAAATAAGACGCCCTGAGCCAAATATAGTGTCACAACTCTATGTTTGTACATTTACAGTCCTTTCATACAACATTAGTTACTCTGTTTGACTACGTTGAATGCTCACATTACAAACTCATTATATTATTTAGAAGGCCTTCATCAACAGTTTGTCATTCAACAAACCCACAAGGTTGAATACAACAAACCCCAAATAAATGCAACAATTTCAACAATTTTACTGAGTTACAGTTCATATGAGGAAATCAGTCAACTGAAATTCATTCATTAGGCTCTAATCTATGGATTTCACATGACTGGGAATACAGATATGCATGTTTTGGTCACAGATACCTTAAAAAAGGTAGGGCCGTGGATCAGAAAACCAGCCAGTATCTGGTGTGACCACTATTTGCCTCATGCAGTGCGACATGTCCTCTTTGCGTAGAGTTGATCAGGCTGTTGACTGTGGCCTGTGGAATGTTGTCCCACTCCTCTTCAATGGCTGTGTGAAGTTGCTGGATATTGGCAGGAACTGGAAGACATTGTTGTACATGTCGATCCAGAGCATCCCAAACATGCTTAATGGGTGACATGTCTGGTGAGTATGCAGGCCATGGACGAACTGGGAAATGTTCATCTTCCAGGAATTGTGTACAGATCCTTGCGACATGGGTCTGTGCACTATCATGATGAAACATGAGGTGATGGCGGTGGAGGAATGGCACATCAATTGGTCTCAGGATCTCGTCACGGTATCTCTGTGCATTCAAATTGCCATCGATAAAATGCAATTGTGTTCGTTGTCCATAGCTTATGCCTGACTGTACCATAACTCCACCGCCACCACTCTGTTCACAACGTTGACGTTAGCAAACCGCTCTGCCTGGTACATTTGAAACCGGGATTCATCCTTGAATTTAACCTTTATTTAACTAGGCAAGCGCTCCAGTGGCCATCGAAGGTAAGTATTTGCCCGCTTACGACGTCGAACTGCAGTAAGGTCAAAACCCTGGTGAGGATGACGAGTGAGCAGATGAGTTTGATGCCATTTCATTAACTCTGTTCCAGCCGTTATTACGAGCCATCCTCCCCTCAGCAGCGTCCACTGGTGCAAACCCACAGTTTAATCAGCTGTCCGGGTGGCTGGTCTCAAACGATCCCGCAGGTGAAGAAACCGGATGTGGAGGTCCTGGACTGGCGTGGTTTACACATTGTCTGCGGTTGTGAGGCCAAATTCTCTAAAATGATGGTAGAGATATGAACATTAAATTCTCTGGCTCCAATTGCACGCTCCCTCAAAGCTTGAGACATCTGTGGCGTTGTGTTGTGTGACACAAAACTGCACATTTTAGACTAGCCTTTTATTGTCCCCAGCACAAGGTGCACCTGTGTACGCCACAGCTGTCAGGTGGATGGATTATCTTGGCGAAGGAGAAATGCTCACTAACAGGGATGTAATGTAAATATTATTTTTGTGCGAATAGAACATTTCTGGGATCTTTTATTTCAGCTCATGAAACATGGGACCAACACTTTACGTGTTGTGTTTATATTTTTGTTCAGTGTAGTTCTGTTTATTGGTAAGTATATTAATAAAGAGATAGGGAAACTTCTTAAATATACATTACAATAATTCCAAGGGACGTTAAGTGTAACACACAAATACAAGCACACAAACTCCAGACTTCATTTTATATTCTCATTGATGGATTCCTGGCATTAATTCATGCAGTTCATCTCCACAACCAACAATGGTGGTGTCACTTGGGATTGTGCCACAGAGATTCTTCAGTCATCTCTCTGGGGTTAGGTAGGTAGGTAGGTAGGTAGGTAGGTAGGTAGGTAGGTAGGTAGGTAGGTAGGTAGGTAGGTAGGTAGGTAGGTAGGTAGGTAGGTAGGTAGGTAGGTAGGTAGGTAGGTAGGTAGGTAGGTAGGTAGGTAGGTAGGTAGGTAGGTAGGTAGGTAGGTAGGTAGGTAGGTAGGTAGGTAGGTAGGTAGGTAGGTAGGTAGGTAGGTAGGTAGGTAGGTAGGTAGGTAGGTAGGTAGGTAGGTAGGTAGGTAGGTAGGTAGGTAGGTAGGTAGGTAGGTAGGTAGGTAGGTAGGTAGGTACTTTATTGATCCCCAACGGGAAATTACTTTGTCAAGCAGCTACGAAAAACACAGGGCAGGTGCAAAATGCCAGAACAAAATACACAGAAGACAGATACAAGATACATGATACATAGTGCGGCAGTATGAAAAAGTGTAAAAATACAAGAAGTCTGGAGTGCAAAAAGCTATAAAAAAGTGAATGAGTGAATGGCTGAATATGTACACTATACATTGTTACAGAGTGTTAGGTGATAGGATGATACAAATATTGCAAGTTGATATAAATAAATAAAACAATATTTGCATGGTTAACTACGATACAGGTAGATGGCAGAGAAAGATACTTAAATAGCTAAATGTGCGTATGATATAAGTGAGGGTAATAATAGCTTACTTAATATACAGTCTGATTAAATGTACAGGTAAGTGAATATTTGCATGGTTAAGCTATTTGCATGGTTTAGCTGTATACTGCACTGCAATAGTCCCTGGTGTTAAAGCCACACAGCCCCGGCCATAAGAGCTTCTTTCACTCAGCCTCCCATCTCAGGGCTCTGACACAGCCTCTCACTGTCTGTCCCTCCATAGAAATAAATGGCTGTATTGTGGGAGGTAGGGCCTAGTCACTACATATATAGCCTGTACATGTATATGCAATCTATAACCCACTTGGATGGCCCCCTTTGCTATGGCAACCTATTGGGCTGACTGAGCCAAATGAATGTACTGGAGATCATATGTTGAACATTGTGTTATGGGATTAGACTGGTGAATGTTATAGGTAGAGTAACAGGTAGGCAGTTAAAGGCTATGGTTTAAAAAAGAAAAATGTGTTAGGCGACAAATAGGAGATCAAAAGTGATGTTTCATTCATACTCTGAGACTAGAGTAAAAGTTGGAACTGTACAAGAACGCACGTTTGTATCGTATCACATTGTAATGACGTACCACTCATCCTGACAACACATTCACACGTAAAGCCAAACAGTACAGTACGGCGTACAGCATGCTGTGCAGTACATAACAGTACAGTATGGCGTACAGCACGCTGTGCAGTACATAACAGTACAGTACGGCGTACAGCACGCTGTGCAGTACATAACAGTACAGTACAGCCATAACAGGGGCACCATAGGCATACGGTTCAATATTTTCTTTCCAAAAGGCTATGAAAGATTAGAGTTTAGGTTTAAATAGAATATCACTTAGTGATCACAAGTTCCATGCTTAAAATTGTTCCTTGGCCCTTTTTGTTCAATTAGGTAATTTCTGGACAATATTTCTGTACATTTAGGGGACCTTATTTGGCTCAAGTATTGGAGTTGTACATCGGTGACTGACTAATATTGTAGCAATTTTCTAAGAATAATCAACATAATTTCAGCCCAAAATTAGGCATAACGGTGTAATATTTGTTAGTTCTATTTTTAAACTAGTGAGATTCATGAATCGTACTAACAGCCTGTAAGGTCGCAGTTGTTAATGAGAACTTGTTCTCAACTGACCTACCTGGTTAAATAAATGTTCCTCTCCTTTTTGGGCGTCTCTGAGGTTGAGGAAAGTCTGAGTAGTAGAAAGACTTGGTGAACTCCTTGCCCTTTCCATAGACCATTAACCATTAACACACACTATGTACATACACTCAACAAATAAGTCTCCAACTGGACAGGTTTCTTTTTTTTTTACCATTGGCTAATTTAGTGAGGATAAACAATGACACACAGAGTTTATCATTCGTTTTTCCATCACAAGATGGATCGAAGCTTATTCCCCCCTCTGATGGTCCTAAAAGTTCTAAACGGCTCACTCAGCACCGGGGTTAAATTATATGGCATTGCGTTCTTTACACAAACCCCTTCACCCCATATTTCCTCTAGTTCTCTCTCCTTGTAAACCAAGAGCAATAAACTAGGAACAAGGCCCTGGTTTCTTCCCAGGAAAACCAAGATGGCTGCCACTGACCCAGGAGCACTGGCACCAGACCTGGCCAGTCGACCCATTGGGCTCTGGGGAGAAGAAAGGGTGCCTAAGAGCGTTTCGCTTTTGGGCATATTACCTAATCATATCCAAATGTACACTGTAGAGTCAGAGTGGTGGCTGAGAGGTGGAAAGGGTTGGGATGGGGGTGAACTGGAGAGGGATGAGTATTGTTTTTTAGGGTACACTGTTTCCTTATGCCACAGTACAGACTGGCCTTTCATGTCCTGTTGCATGATGGGACAGAGAGACTCCCCACACTGGCTTTTTGACAAAGAACCAGGCCCACACAAGCCACACGACCTGTCTGGCACGCCAGGGCTGTCTATACATATGCCTGAGTGTCAGTGTGCAAATGGAACATCCTAATTTATATGATCTACTGTATGTGCATGGAAATGTATCTGGGTCTGTTACTAATTTTACGCCTCTGTTGGCCATGTTTGGTTTTTGCAGGTTGAATTAGCTTGAATTAGCTAAACATGTCAAATGTATTGATGTTACTAATTACAGTTGAAGTCGGAAGTTTACATACAGTACATTTTAGCCAAATACATTTAAACTCAGTTTATAATTTCTGACATTTAATCCTACAAAACATTCCCTGTTTTAGGTCAGTTAGGATCACCACTTCATTTTAAGAATGTGAAATGTCAGAATAATAGTAGAGAGAATTATTTATTTCAGCTTTTATTTCTTTCATCACATTCCCAGTGGGTCAAACGTTTCGGGTAGCATTCCACAAGCTTGGCCCATTCCTCCTGACAGAACTGGTGAAACTGAGTCAGGTTTGTAGGCCTCCTTGGTCCCACATGATTTTTAAGGTCTGCCAACAAATGTTCTATAGGATTTAAGTCAGGGCTTTGTGATGGCCAATCCAATACCTTGACTTTGTTGTCCTTAAGCCATTTTGCCACAACTTTGGAAGTATGCTTGGGGTCATTGTCCATTTGGAAGACCCACTTTAACTTCCTGACTGATTTCTTGAGATGTTGCTTCAATATATCCACATAATTTTCCTTCCTCATGATGCCATCTATTTTGTGAAGTGCACCAGTCCCTCCTGCAGCAAAGCACCCCCACAACATGATGCTGCCACTGCCGTGCATCACGGTTGGGATGGTGGTCTTCGGCTTGCAAGCCTCCCCCTTTTTCCTCCAAACATAATGATGGTCATTATGGCCAAACAGTTCTATTTTTGTTTCATCAGACCAGAGGACATTTCTCCGTAATATACGATCTTTGCCCCATGTGCAGATGCAAACTGTAGTCTGGCTTTTTTTATGGCGGTTTTGGAGCAATGGCTTCTTCCTTGCTGAGCGGCCTTTCAGGTTGGTTATGTTGATATAGGACTTGTTTTACTGTGGATATAGATACTTTTGTACCTGTTTCCTCCAGCATCTTCACAAGGTCCTTTGCTGTTGTTCTGGGATTGATTTGCACTTTTTGCACCAAAGTACGTTCATCTCTAGGAGACAGAATGCGTCTCCTTCCTGAGCGGTATGAAGGCTGCGTGGTCCGATGATGTTCATACTTGCGTACTATTGTTTGTACAGATGAACGTGGTACCATCAGGCATTTGGAAATTGCTCCCAAGGATGAACCAGACTTGTGGAGTTCTACAATTTCTTTTCTGAGGTCTTGGCTGATTTCTTTTGATTTTCCCATGATGTCGAAAAAAGAGGAGTTTGAAGGTAGGCCTTGAAATACATCCACAGGTACACCTCCAATTGACTCAAAGTATGTAAATTAGCCTATCAGAAGCTTCTAAAGCCATGACATAATTTTCTTGAATTTTCCAAGCTGTTTAAAGGCACAGTCAACTTAGTGTATGTAAACTTCTGACCCACTGGAATTGTGATATAGTGAATTATAAGTGAAATAATCTGTCTGTAAACAATTGTTGGAAGAATTACTTGTGTCATGCACAAAGCAGATGTCCTAACCGACTTGCCAAAACTATAGTTTGTTAACATGAAATCTGTGGAGTGGTTGAAAAATGAGTTTTAATGACTTCAACCTAAGTGTATGTAAACTTACGACTTCAACTGTACGTACAGACTCGCCACTCCCATGCTTTATGTGGAGGCACATGGTTTGTTCCAGTCCAGCACTAACACACATGATTCAACTAGTCAAGGGTTTTATTTAGTTGATTAATGTAACCAGGTGTGTTAGTGCTGGGATATCCTGTAACAACAGCCTTCACACCTCATCGGGCCAAGAAAATCACAAATTAAATCTAAGAATAAAAACAGAATTGTACATAATAATTTGTACAATTGTTAACAAAAGTTTATTTCAGAAACACAAATGGAATTTCAATCAATGTCATGAACACACTCCAGACGGTAGATGGCAGTGACGAACCACTTGGATTTTAAAGGACAAATCCAACAAAAAATAAACACATTTGTCTGATTATTTTTTTACTATTTTTTTTTTTACACAATATTAAACATACACATACAAACGACAGCATACAGACTCACACGAACCAATCAATCAATCAATGACATTTATTTCTAAAGCCATTTTTACATCAGCCAATGTCATAAAGTGCTACACAGAAACCCAGCCTAAAACCCCAAACAGCAATCAATGCAGACGTAGAAGCACGGTGGCTAGGAAAAACTCTAGAAAGGCAAAAACCTAGTAAGAAACTAGAGAGGAACCAGGCCGACAATACCCCCCTGTGGGGTCAAATAATAATAATAACCCTGAGACAAGGCTGAGTATAGCCCACGAAGACCCCCTCCATTGCACGAGCCCGAGGGAGCGACAAACCGGACAGGAAGATCACGTCAGTGACTCAACCCACTCAAGATACACTCCTCCTAGGGACGGCATGGAAAGCACCAGTAAGCAAGTGACTCAGCCCCCGTAATAGGGTCAGAGGCAGAAAATCCCAATGGAGAGACGGGAACCGGCCAGGCAGAGACAGCAAGGGCGGTTCGTCACTCCATTGCCTTGCCGTTCACCTTCGCACCCTTGTGCCAGACTACACTCAATCATAGGAAACATCCACAACATCACCCCTGCCCAGACCCACCTGCTCACCCTCCCATCTCCAGCGCCAGTATCACTCCCCTCCACGTGGTCTCAAATGGCACCATTGTGTTTCTCTCTGTTGCCCCCGCACTTTCAACATTTAAATAATAAAGCATTTGACCTTTCCATTATGTTAACGATGGAAGATTGGTTGATTTCCAGTTTGTAAGTATACGCTTTTTCAAGATGATTGACAAGAAAAGTATCTTCAACCCGTAAGGTATCTCACTGCACCCTTGAAATATGCAGATACAGATGGATTGAAACAAAATGTATATTGTAATACTTCAGCCAACTTTCTAACTCTTCCCATAACTTTTGGACGTTATAGCGTTCCCAAAAGGCATGGCTTATTGAGTCATTGTTAGTTTTACACTTAAGACATGAGTCTGCCGTTATGCTGTAGAATTTGTGAATTTCTCGTGTAATAAATTCATTAGTTTACACTGGATTAAGCGTACATTTTCGTTAACTGTGTTCCAACATTCCCTCCATCTTGTGCCAGTATCAGTTATTTTAAAGTTTTGGTTGGAGTCAATTATATTTTTGTATATTTTACCTATCATATGAATATCCTTTTCTGACTCAAATAGGGTTCCCGCTTTTACCACTTTTTCTCCCCAATTTCGTGATATCCAATTGGTAGCTACAGTCTTGTCCCATCGCTGCAGCTCCCCTACGGACTCGGGAGAGGCGAAGGTCGAGAGCCATGCATCCTCCGAAACATGACCCTGCTTCTTGACACACTGCTCGCTTAACCCGGAAGCCAGTCGCAACAATGTGCCGAAGTCAGCTTACAGGCGCCCGGCCCGCCACAAGGAGTCGCTAGAGCGTGATGGGACAAGGAAATCCAGCGTGGCCAAACCCTCCGCTAACCCGGTCGACGCTGGGTCGACGCTGGGCCAATTGTGCATCACCTCATGGGTCTCCCGGTTACAGCCTGGGATCGAACTAGGGTCTGTAGTAACGCCTCAAGCACTGCGATACACTTGGGAGGCCCAAATTCTTGATATTAAACTTTTAAGTTGCATGTATTTGAAAATATCTACATTGGTCAGGCTAAACCTGCTTTTTAATTCTGTAATGGAAATACATGTATTTCCTGTTACCAAGTCATTTACGGTTTCTATGCCTTTAGTTTTCCATTCAGGCCAATTTATCTGTGAATTCTGAAAAGCTATTCAAGGATTGTTCCACAGGGTTGTGTTTTTAGGGAGTGATATTGGTTGTTGTAGAATACGTTTCATTTTCTTCCGTATTGTTAGTGTTCTTAACTATGAAGTTGTTAATGTTCTTCACTTTAGGTTCTGGGGATGAGATGAGAGGAGAGAAGAGGAGAGGAGAGGAGAGGAAAGGAAAGGAAAGGAAAGGAAAGGAAAGGAAAGGAAAGGAAAGGAAAGGAAAGGGAGAGGGGTGTACTAGTCAGTTGTACAAATGAATGCATTCAACTGAAATGTTTCTTCCGCATTTAACCCAACCACTCTGACTCAGAGAGGTGCGGAGGGCTGCCTTAATCGACATGAGCATCTTCAATACGTACCCATCGGTATTACAGAGAATAAATATAAAAATATATATGCTGAGGCAGTGAAGAGAGTAGTGGAGGAAGATGGGTTCAGGGCGAGGGAGCCTAAGAGGATCCCTGTGAGTAGGCAGAGAACAATAAAATGTGATATGAATAACACGTGCTATAGTAAGGTTGAATTTTTAGCGTTCATAGCCTTGTACAGCAGAAATGGAACGTAAATGTCAACTGCAGAGAAGTAGATGGGGTGTACAAGATTTTACTGCAGAAGAGTTACAAGCTTTGTTGAACGATAGTGTCCCGTCGTCCCAGGCTGCCGGCCTGGTGTAGGATCAGATAGGGCCAAGTAGTGGAATAGTGGTGTGGTTTTTTAATATGTGTAGGGTTAGTTGGTAATGCCATTTTTCTACAAAGTGTACTGAACTCACACTTCGGAAACAGTAGGTGAAAACACAGCGCTAGATAAGAGGAACTGATGAATAGGGAGGCCGTGACCGGAATCAATGCCAGTGCAGTGGGGGTGTATGGACCTCACGGTTGTGATCCGCCAATACCAGTTTAAAGAAGAAAAAGAGGAAGAAGAAGTGAGGTGGCAAGGGTGAGGAGTGTCAGCGTGTCTCCTATCTGGAGGCGGTGAGGAGTGTCAGCGTGTCTCCTATCTGGAGGCGGTGAGGAGTGTCAGCGTGTCTCCTATCTGGAGGCGGTGAGGAGTGTCAGCGTGTCTCCTATCTGGAGGCGGTGAGGAGAGTCCAGCGTGTCTCCTATCTGGAGGCGGTGAGGAGTGTCCAGCGTGTCTCCTATCTGGAGGCGGTGAGGAGTGTCCAGCGTGTCTCCTATCTGGAGGCGGTGAGGAGTGTCCAGCGTGTCTCCTATCTGGAGGCGGTGAGGAGTTTCCAGTGTGTCTCCTATCTGGAGGCGGTGAGGAGTGTCCAGCGTGTCTCCTATCTGGAGGCGGTGAGGAGTGTCCAGCGTGTCTCCTATCTGGAGGGGGTGAGGAGTGTCCAGCGTGTCTCCTATCTGGAGGCGGTGAGGAGTGTCCAGCGTGTCTCCTATCTGGAGGCGGTGAGGAGTGTCCAGCGTGTCTCCTATCTGGAGGCGGTGAGGAGTGTCCAGCGTGTCTCCTATCTGGAGGCGGTGAGGAGTGTCCAGCGTGGCCCTATCTGGAGGCGGTGAGGAGTGTCCAGCGTGTCTCCTATCTTGAGGCGGTGAGGAGTGTTCAGCGTATCTCCTATCTGGAGGCGGTGAGGAGCATCCAGCGTATCTCCTATCTGGAGGCGGTGAGGAGCGTCCAGCATATCTCCTATCTGGAGGCGGTGAGGAGTGTCCAGTGTGTCTCCTATCTGGTGGCGGTGAGGAGTGTCCAGCGTGTCTCCTATCTGGAGGCGGTGAGGAGTGTCCAGCGTGTCTCCTATCTGGAGGCGGTGAGGAGTGTCCAGCGTATCTCCTATCTGGAGGCGGTGAGGAGTGTCCAGAGTATCTCCTATCTGGAGGCGGTGAGGAGTGTCCAGCGTGTCTCCTATCTGGAGGGGGTGAGGAGTGTCGAGTGTGTCTCCTATCTGGAGGCGGTGAGGAGTGTCCAGCGTGTCTCCTATCTGGAGGCGGTGAGGAGTGTCCAGCGTGTCTCCTATCTGGAGGCGGTGAGGAGTGTCCAGCGTGTCTCCTATCTGGAGGCGGTGGGGAGTGTCCAGCGTGGCCCTATCTGGAGGCGGTGAGGAGTGTCCAGCGTGTCTCCTATCTGGAGGCGGTGAGGAGTGTCCAGTGTGTCTCCTATCTGGAGGCGGTGAGGAGTGTCCAGCGTATCTCCTATCTGGAGGCGGTGAGGAGTGTCCAGAGTATCTCCTATCTGGAGGCGGTGAGGAGTGTCCAGCGTGTCTCCTATCTGGAGGGGGTGAGGAGTGTCGAGTGTGTCTCCTATCTGGAGGCGGTGAGGAGTGTCCAGCGTGTCTCCTATCTGGAGGCGGTGAGGAGTGTCCAGCGTGTCTCCTATCTGGAGGCGGTGAGGAGTGTCCAGCGTGTCTCCTATCTGGAGGCGGTGGGGAGTGTCCAGCGTGGCCCTATCTGGAGGCGGTGAGGAGTGTCCAGCGTGTCTCCTATCTGGAGGCGGTGAGGAGTGTCCAGTGTGTCTCCTATCTGGAGGCGGTGAGGAGTGTCCAGTGTGTCTCCTATCTGGAGGCGGTAGAGAAATGCTACATGTTAAAAAGGTGGACTTTGTATTATTTATTGCCATGATTAAAAACTGTACATCACATGTGGAGAAGAAGTCTAAGAAAATTGTAATAATTGTGAACGTGTTTTGGGTCTTCGTGATTTCACAGCAGAGGCCGTGCAAGAAATCCTGTCTGTGAAGGTACCCCCAACACAGGCCCCTGTCCCTGTGTAGGGATGATTTTTTAGAGTGGATGAGTGATGTGGTGTTTTTATTTTTAGTTGACGTGTTTCCCCGTTTCCCGAAATGTTTTTTTTAGGTTTCTTATTCAGTACCCCGTCCAGCTGATGGCGGTAATGCACCATTCACATGGGATGCGAACCGTCGTAAAACCCCATCGAAGAAGAAGAAAGAAGAAGACGAAGAAGAACAACATCGCCGAGGTCAACTTTCGCGCGTGCATAACAAAACAACTACCAAGGGACAAAGAAGTTGACAGCTGGTTAGAACTCTAAGTAAGTAACTGTATTTTAAAACCGCAACACTTCTTACACCATTCTTTATCGACATTGCGGTGTACTGTCTGCAGAGTGTACTTAGTTACGTTGTAACGAAGTATAGGCTGCAATTGTCTACGTTGTAATATTTATTGGCACGCTAAACAGGTAGGCAAGGAGGCGAGGTTGTTAGTGTACACACAGTAGATATCGCGCGCGGCAGTAAAAACATTGAGAAGTGTCACACTTTCTTGATAGGAACATACATGAACCATTCGTGACAGACAACTTCCAAAGCTTCTTTCCAAACGAAACATGTAATGTTAACAAACAGTTGTGGCTATTTTGACTTCTGATTGTTTTTTTTACAATTGCCCTGATTTCCCCTTGTGTAGTGTAGGCAGGTCACTTCCTCACAGGTTGGCCCTTCCAAAAAAAAGAGGCGTTTTGAAAGTGCAGTAAAAGTGCAGTAACTGCGGTATTTTAAACACAGTGATTGCAGAAGAACTTACTCGAGGCTGTAATCTCTGCCAACGGTGCTTCAACACAGTACTGAGAAAAGGGTCTGAATACTTATTTAAATGTAATTTATTTTCTTTATTTGCAAAAATGTCTAAACTTGTTTTGACTTTGTCATTATGCGGTATTGTGTGTAGATTGATGAGAATACATTTAAAAAAAAAATAAGGCTGTAACATAACAAAATGTGGGAAAAGTCAAGGTCTGAATACTTTCCGAATCCACTGTACACTAACAATCAAACGCAAACAACTCACACAATGAAGTTATGAAACAATGAATGTGCACAAATTGGCAGGGGAGAGAGAGCGCACTCTGGAGAGGGAAGTGCATCCGGGTGCATTGTCAATCAGTCTTCTGCACTGGCCGTGCACCATTTACGGTGATATGGCCTCAGCAGAAGTCAGGTTAGTCATACTTCTTGCCCTTCACGGAGCACTGCAGAGCTGTTGTCAAAGGAAGTGAGTTTGTGTTTTTACAGGATGTACCGCCCCCACCTACTGTCAACCAATCATGTCAATGCGGAGCTATACAGAGCCCTCCGCATTGTTACAATAATTGGGTGCAGCATGGCGGTGTGGTATGGAGCTGGATTTGGCCTCTGCATGGCTCTTGAGGCTCTGCAATTGCGTCCCACCCTTCATATGGAGCCTCCGATCACATTTTCGGATCAAGCATGCATTGGCTTTTAGTCTATGCCTGTATGTAAGTTTTAGTCAAGCAGTAACACAATCTCGATCGACTAACAGCTTAACGACCAAACAATCAACCAGTCGACTTATTGTGGTCGACTGTCGACTTATTGGCCCTAAATGTATCGCAACATTTTCTTTGCAACTTTGTGTAGAGAACCTGTAGTTTTTGCTTATGTTGCAGGAACAGCGACATCTAGTGGGGAAAAACCTGGTGCGTTCACTTGATTTATGGGGAAAATGCAAGACTTCAATGGCTAATTTCTCTAAACAGGGGAAAAACATCACCACATTTTCTATGAATACATTACATAGTATGAATAAACAATATTCCAAGTCGCAGCTTCATAATATTTGTAAAACATAGACCTGATACTGTATACTGGCCATTGGGGTGGGGTTTGGGGGGGTCTGTGGGTGGGGTTTGACCATTTATTTGGAGTCCTCACATCCTAATCAACAGTTTTTTTTTTGTGCAAATCGAGTCGAATTTTGGGTACTATATTTATTGAATGTTTATATGAAGCCTATAAATGTAAATGGCCAATTTGGGTGCAATCAATTAGTTGAATTTCTAATTATATTTAAGCAAAATAATTTAGCAGGAATGCTTATCTTATCTATTTCTAACTACAGAAACGGTTTCAGAACAATCTGAGACCGTGGGAGTCATGGCTTTATGAAATGACATTGAACGACCTTGGGGACATCTTTGTTTGTACAGTAATTATTTGTCATGCATTCCTCAAAGCCTTGGGTATTGTCTGTAGTAATACTGTAGCGTCAAGGAGAGGGAATGTTGGCATATGGAGGACTAGTGGGTTTTGGCTATGTTTGTGATTGGTGGCCGAGGATGAGGAAGGAGGTATTGGCGTTCCTCTTCTACAGGTTCAGTCTTTCAGTCCACACTATTGAACATAATCATGAACAGTTGTATTAATAATTTAGCATGGGAGGCTCCGTCGATAACAAACTGATTACCTGCGCAGACAGTCTCTCTTCAGTCTCAGTGTACTGATAATAAATGTACGGCTATATGACTCTCTATTCAAATGATGGCGTACTTTGTGTTTTCATGGTAAACACATCTATACTGCTGTTAAACATCAAGTAAATGGCCAGTGGTAGACAAAAATACTCTGACGGTGCCTGTCTTTGCAGTCTTCTTCAATCCCTGTAAAAAGGAAACGCCATAAATGGACAAATTTATTGCTCCTCTATTTGCACAGACATGTTCTGTGTCATTTAGCCTGTTATCAGTGAATGTGATGGTGCCTTTTGTGAGCGCTCGGCTAATGATTCCACCCCGATCATAAACAGCGAGGCCTGGCTTCCTACAGGATACGGTCTCAAAGGTTAAAAGCCTTTATTGGTGTCGCCCCACTTTGGGTGGCAGAGGTGACTCACTGCCAGATGGTGGGTTGGGCAATGCCAGAGGGAGATGGGGACGTGTTCCATCAAGCCTTTGGCTTATTAGTCATAGGCGTCAAAGGAAGCAGTGCCTTTTAATGAAGAATCTGAGAAATGTGATGGTGAAGCAAATGGATGAATGAAACACGGTAAGGAACAGAAGGTTGGAGATGAGAAACTAGGATTGTGTTGTACAGACAGACAGACAATGGACCTAACACTCAAACTCCCAACAAACTCTTGACCAGTTATCTATCAAATTGAAAGTCAGCCATCAACACTACGTGTTCAACCATCGTAGAGCTGGGACGATAAACCGGCAGTTATTGACACTGACCATACTGATCACTTATCACAGGCATTCTGCTGATATACACTGGGGGCCAAAAGTTTTGAATATTACTCATTCAAGGGTTTTTCTTTATTTGCACTTTTTTTACATTGTTGAATAAAAGTGAAGACATCAAAACTATGACATAACACACATGGAATCATGTAGTAACCAAAAAAAGTGTTAAACAAATCAAAATATATTTGAGACCCTTTGCCTTGATGACAGCTTTGCACGCTCATGGCATTCGCTCAACCAGCTTCATGAGGACCGCGACAGGAATTGAAGACCCACAAATACCTCTGCTGCAGAGGATAAGTTAATTAGAGTTACCAGCCTCAGATTGCAGCCCATATAAATGCTTCACAGAGTTCAAGTAACACACATCTCAACATTAGTTGTTCAGAGGAGACTGTGTGAATCAGGCCTTCATGGTCGAATTGCTGCAAAGAAACCACTACTTAAGGACACCAATAAGAAGAAGAGACTTGCTTGGGCCAAGAAACACGAGCAATGGACATTAGACCGGTGGAAATTTGTCCTTTGGTCTGGAGTCCAAATTTGAGATTTTTGGTTACAACCTCAACCAAATTTTGATGGTTTGGGATGAGTCGGACCGCAGTGAAGGAAAAGCAGCCAACAAGTGCTCAGCATATGTGGGAACTCCTTCAAGACTAATGGAAAAGCATTCCATGTGAAGCTGGTTGAGCGAATGCCAAGAGTGTGCAAAGCTGTCATCAAGGCAAAGGGTGGCTATTTTGAAGAATCTCAAATATATTTAGCTTACTACACGATTCCATATGTGTTATGTCATAGTTTGATGTCTTCACTTTTATTCTACAATGTAAAAAATAGTGCAAATAAAGACTTTTTTTTTTGCCCACCAGTGTAGTTCATTATGATAAGTAGCCTAGAGAAGTTTGAAATTAAATAAGTTTGCCAATATGGGTGATTGTTAATGGGATCAATTGATGGCTACAACCTTCAAACTAGTAGTAGTTTTAAAGGATAATAAATACAGTAAACAGTGGTGCACATTGATGTTATAAACATATCGTTATTTTGTCCATATTGTCCATACATTAGCCATCAATTATTGAAGGAAACGGAAGAAGCCGGCATTACAGTAGCTAGGACTCCCTCATTCTCAACCCAGTAGTCCGATTTCCACCCCCAGTCACTCAAGGCCTAATAGCCTTACTACTGTGTGTCTTTGAGCATGGCGGCATCCAGTGTCTTTACACTGTTATTTTAGCTATGTATTTATGAGTTTGTTTATTTCCCGAGAGTGTCTCCCTGACCTTGGGTGGCCGAGATGGGGTTCCACATGGTTTAGTGCGGCCTGTCAACGCCTTCGAGGAGAGTGAGGAGTTATGTTCGTGTAGTGTTACTAGTCTAGGCCTCTGCACCCAATATGTTCTCTACCCGCCTCTAGGCCGCGCCCCTTTCAACCCCTTGGGGACCAGGGTTACCCACGTTCACACGTTATGCGTGACGACAAAGATGATATACGAGCTGTCTGTGCTAGCATTCTATAGCATGAAATAGTATATCATGAAATTAGTTTGTTTTGTCCTGGGAGCGTGACTGGGATCTGACATTTTTTGGAATCTTTTCCCATTACCAAGGCCCTATCTGTCTTGGCCTTGTGGAGGAAGTGCCATATGAGCCTCTTGGCAGATTCTGTGAGCGGTGATATGATCTGGGCTAGGCTATCTGTTTCTGAAGATTTTCCCTGGAAGTCAGCTGTTTGTTTGGGGGGGCGGGGTGGGCAGCGAAGCTAAAAGAGACAAGAACCAGTCCCCTTCTTGGTTATGTTTTAATTTACTCTCAAGTCCACTGTTGTTTTTAAAACCCTGGTATTTACAAGATACAAGCAACATATTTTTTTTTATTGATGGCACTGTAAAATTGTAATCGTTGAATTCTGTCATTGTAGGAAATATTGCTGACAGAAGATGCAGGTGACCTTGAGCCTTTTTCAAGGGAAAACACTACAGTGAAATATTAAAGTATTTATGAAAAATGAGTCTGTAATTCCGTTACTGTGGAATTGCCCAATCACACGTTGAGTCTAGAGAGATGAGGCAGCATTATTAGCTTTTAATGTTCTCTACTATAGTAGTATCATATAGTGCCGTTATGTGTTTCTCAGTCTTTCTTTCTGTGTTGTCCTCTGTAGGCGGTGAGACTGTAGGTCATCCTCCTCAGGTGTGAACCACTCATCTCATCCTTCTCAGGCCAGAGCGATGCCACTTTGCAGAATGAGACCATTTTCCTGACACAGAGGGTACTCCTTCCCCAACCCAGACTCTGTCCTCTACCCCTGACTACTTACCTCAGCCCAAGTCAACGCCCTAGAAATTGCTTTCTATCCCTAACCCGTAAACCCTCCGCTCCAATTACTACCTCAGCACTCTCTTCTATGTAAACCTGGTGCTCTCAAACCACTTTTTGTCCCCACCCTCCTGAGTCTCTGTCCCTCACCCTACTCCAATTCAATTCAATACACCCTTCTCAAGCCCCGTGGGGCAATTAAAAGGGCATTACTCCCAGTCGTCAGTAGGGTGATCTAAGCCTTTCCTCTTATAACCCCTCACCACTCACTGTGTACTGGCACGCAAAGATGCACCGGAACTTTGAGTGGCAGATTTTTGAGTGACGTCCCAACTGTGATGTCAGAGACTGGAGGAGAGGGGTGGGGCCAGAGGGGGAATCCCACGTTTGTGTTTGGCTATGAAGATCATCAAGGCCCAGAGGAAGGAGGCATGAAGAATGAAGGAGAGGAGGAGGGGCAGGAAAAAGAGGAGGCGGACAATGAGGATTATGACTCGGTAAGGAGGTACACGGAGACGGAGAGATTCCTCGCTTCCTCTCTCCTCACCTCCTTCTCAAACCGCATTGGAGGGAAAGAGCCAAGGTCCCTCCCTTCTCCTACAATGCATTTTGAGAAGGAGGTGAGGAGAGATGACCAGACAGAGGAAAGGTGGAAAATGTACTTAGGCTTCACCTCGCACCAAGTAATCACATCACGCTCAGTACATTACAAACAGTAGTATAACTTATTTCCCTGCCTCTCTGTACGCCCAGCCTCCAGAGAGGCAGATCGTGGTGGGCATCTGCTCCATGATGAAGAAGTCAAAGTCCAAGCCCATGACCCAGATCATGGAAAGGCTGTGTAAGTTTGAGTACATCACCGTGGTCATCTTCCCCGAGGAGGTCATCCTCAACGAGCCAGTGGACAAATGGCCCCTTTGCGACTGCCTCATCTCCTTCCACTCCAAAGGTACAAACGAACGTACGTATGTGCACCCACCGCATACGATTACGTGCATCAGGTACTGACGTGCGCTTGCACAGATACACATGTATAATGTACTGTATATGCATGCCAATATACAGTAAGTATACGTGAATACAATCTGTACATACCAAACACACGGTCATTCCCGTCTTGCTCATGTTTAGTCATAGTGTACGTCTGACTTGTCATGGTTTAAATTGGGTATATCTTAGGACAGAGATCAGAAAAGGGAAATAAACCTGGGGAAATGGAAATGTGTTTAGAACACCAGTATACAGACCAATGGAACAAGAATATAATGGTTGTGCAATTTTCTTAAATTTCCTGGATTATTTACATGGTTGTGTTTGTGTATATGAATGCATGTGTGTGGGGTGGCTTTGTAGGTTTTCCATTGGACAAAGCGGTAGAGTACGCCAAACTCAGAAACCCACTTCTCATCAATGACCTGAACATGCAGTACTACATACAAGACAGGTATAATGGTGAACACACACTCACTTCCTTCTTATTCTTTGTCAAAGTCTACTGACTTGTTCCATCATGAACATTTTGTCTTATGTCCCTTCAGGAGGGAGGTGTATCGTATCTTGCAAGAGGAGGGCATTGACCTTCCTCGTTACGCTGTGTTAACCCGAGATCCAGACAGACCTGAAGGTAAGTGTTACAACACAACTAGTTTCTTGTGACAGACTTACTATTAAATCAATTAGCTGGCTAGCATGGATGCAAGTTTTGCTTCCCGAATTCCAAATTTACAATAAAACCAACTTAAACCCTATCTCTGTAAACGTAGCTGTAACTGATCCCAACACTCTCACTAAAGCATTCTTATCAGAAGTTCACTCGCACAGTCTAAAAATAAATGTATGTGCATTGCAAGCAAATACGGCTCGCAAGCAAATCCCCCATGGTGCGCAAATAAATATGAATTCACATTTAATGCTGTATTGTATTGGAAAGAAAAGCGCAATTTGCGGTTTCAACCCGCATTGCAGTATTTACGCAGTAGCTCTTTTTCCAATGGTCATATTAACACAGGTTGGTTTTGGGTATTCTATAAAAACATTTCATAATTAAGTGTGTGGGCATGGGATGAGTATTGTAAATAAAGGATTTGGAAGAAAAAAAAGATGTCTGCCCGATGTGGGATTAGAACGCACAACCATTGAACTATGAGCCAACTGTTTTGGCGGACAGCAACCAGTCAGACTTGTATGCCATCTGTAAATACAAATAAAATTGTTAAATTACGAGCCTTATTGGTAAACCACAGAAAATTGACAGCAACCTTCCAACTAGCCATGATTGGCTGAGATAATGAGTGGGCTGGACTTGAAAAGAGAGAAGTTCGGATTGGTCTGCCAAATAGAAGGCTTCTGTCTATTTGAGCTCAGTCTGTGTTGGTAATCCTGTCGAACGCAGCTTTTAAAAAAATGTATCATGTAGTGGTTCTGCTAAATGTTGCTCTCCACTTTCTGGAGGATCGAGTTTTGAAATCAGTGGAATTAGAGTATGATCGTAAAGAGATGGAGACAACACCTGTTTCCGGATTATGTCTTCAAACTAGGGGCACTTGTGGCGTGGGATCAGGGTGAAGCATTCATCAAGCATGATGATGTATACGGGTAAGATAGTCTAGCTAGCTACATTTTCATTTACACATTTTGACAAAGTGGTTTCATTTCCAGCTAAAGTGTACTGTTGGCTAGCTAGCTAACGTTAGCAGGCTGGCTCGTGATGTGTGATATTACACGTTGTTTACCTAGCTAGGTTTATTGTTTACCTAGCTAGCTACATGTCTTAAGCTAAAGTGTACTGGTAGTTTGGCTGACTGGCTCCCTAGCTAAAGTTGCGTGTATGACGTTATTATTCATATCCCTGATTTGTTAGCTTTGCTAGTTAGAGCTTAATGTTAGCTAGCTAACATTGAACCTGGTTGGTTAGTAATTAGTAGTAATGGCATGATTTGGCACTGTTCATTGTTGTTTAACTAGCTAACGTTAGGTGGCTGGCTCGTTAGCTAACGTTATGTGACGTGTGTGAGCTTACATGTTGTTTACCTAGCTAGGTTAATTGTTTACCTAGCTAGCTAGCTACATGTCTTAAGCTAAAGTGTACAACACCCGTTGAATATGGCTGGTGTCAGTAAACGTCGGCAAAAAAGCATAATGAAATTGTTGCCAGCAGAGTTGGTTAGGCTGTTTTCATGTGATCCAGAGGTAAACAAATCATCAGCCAGAGCGTTGTGTGCGCTCTGAACGTGCCGAGGGCGAATCGAGATGGGTGGGGCTAAATCTTAAGAGGGTGTGAATGATGCTGAATGGGTGTAGACAAATAAGAGCTCTTCACTAGATACCAAAACACAAATTGAATTTTCTCTTTCAAACTTTCAAAGCAGAATTACTTTCCCATTGCTTCTCAAATGCAGTGTATGATATACAGTGGGGAGAACAAGTATTTGATGCACTGCCGATTTTTGCAGGTTTTCACACTTACAAAGCATGTAGAAGTCTGTAATTTTTATCATAGGTACTCTTTTTATTTTTTATTTTTTTATTTCACCTTTATTTAACCAGGTAGGTCAGTTGAGAACAAGTTCTCATTTGCAACTGCGACCTGGCCAAGACAAAGCAAAGCAGTGCGACAAAAAACAACACAGAGTTACACATTAAACAAACAGTCAAAAACACAATAGAAAATCTATATACAGAGTGCAAAATGTAGTGCAAAAATGCAGTAAGGTTAGGAGGTAGGACAATAAATAGACTATAGTGGTGAAATAAATTACAGAATTATCATCATTAACACAGGAATGAAGGATGTGCAAATTATGATGTGCAAATAGAGATACTAGAGTGCAAGATTAGTGGAAATAAACAAAAATAAATATGGGGATGAGGTAGTAGTACTCTTCAACTGTGAGTGACGGAATCTAAAACAAAAATCCAGAAAATCACATTATGAATTTTAAGTAATTAATTTGCATTTTATTGCATGAAAGAGAGCTAGATTTACTACTAAAATACAAAAATGTATCACTTTTGCAACAAACTGTCATCATGAAGACCAGACTTGATGTTCCACTATAACTAAGCCTAAAACATTTATAGAAGAAAAAGAGAAAAAAAATCATGAAAGTTACTCTTTAAAGCAGAGGTCACCAGCCAAGCATTTCTGTAAAAAACCCAACGCTAAAGCCTTGCGTTCCTATAATTTTTTTTTGATTCGCTTTGCACTGTTGGCGGTAGGTGCACCCGATTCAGCTGACCTGCACGCCGAGTAGGCAAAGTGTTCCCATTTTTAACAATTTAATGTATCTGAAGGTACAAACTTTGCCTTCCTGGTGGGCCCGTAGAACAAATCAAGTGCACTATAGGCCTACCATTGGCCAATCAGATGGCTGATTACCCTTGTCTGCAGTAATATAGCAGGCGTAATAGAAAGATCAAGCGAAGTTGACACAAACTAAAACCATGACTAGCGATACTGTCATCGCATGCAGCAAAAGGCTGCTGTTTTTATGAGTGAGTTCATGTTTAAGTTCTTTCAACACTTTATTCAACACTGTTATAAGCCGTAAAATGTGTGTTTTTCTTGCTTCCACACGCTACAAGCGGCTGCAATGAATGAGTAGGTAAGTGTATTGATAGGCTTGCTTTTTTTATTATTAACGGCTTTTTTTTCATATCGAGGAATATTTTACTTTCTGTATTCATCGGAGTAACAACTTGAATTTGTGCATGGCGCAGAAATAATGCGATGCGACTCAAGTTACGCTATCAGCTGGAAGACTGCGTTCCTTTTTGGTCAGCGGAGGAAAGGGAGAGCGGAGGGACGTTGAGAGTCGGACCCTCAGTCTGTTGCTCTCTCTTTCCGCTGAGACTGACTCCGGTACCATCAGCCCAGTAAAATAGAAAGCAAATTATTTGTATAACAACTGATCTATTACCGGTGTTATCATATAGCCTACCTAAAATGTTGAAATATTATTTTAAAAAATGGTCCGAACAAAAATGCATTGGCAAGGCAATTCAATCAAAGCCAATATGCAGTGATAATGTATTGGGACTCTAGCCTACTGCACAAACCTCATTGCCACAGTACTGTTTTTAATTGGTTAATGTTGCATAGGTTTAAGTTGAAGTCATGTTAAAACAAATTGCGGTTGATCTCGGCTTGTGTTTTGCTTAGAAAAAGTTGGTGACCCCTGCTTTAAAGGGTTGGATAGTTGTAAGCAATATCCCCCTAGCCTATCAAAGATGAAGGCTATTACCATATCATTAACACCTGCCCAATCCAATCTCATCTAAAAAGTGGCTATGGCCTCCCTATAGTCCAATTGGAATGGGGCATTACTTAGTGTGCTTTGAGGCCCTGATTGAACTGTCTCTAAATGGCTGTGGTGTGTCTGCCTCCCAGAATGTAACCTTGTGGAGGGGGAGGATCATGTGGAGGTGAACGGGGAGGTGTTCCCCAAGCCCTTTGTGGAGAAGCCTGTGTGTGCAGAGGACCACAATGTCTACATCTACTACCCCACCTCAGCTGGAGGGGGCAGCCAGAGACTCTTCAGAAAGGTACTGAGGGACTAGGGAGGTACAGTTGGCTTCAAATGCTGTTGAAATTATGGTGGAGGGGTGGAAACTTTAGAAGCCATGCCGTACAGAAAGGTCTGAAACTCAATTATACACACTCGGTACTCAACCTTTAAGCCCTCATTGAAATATTTGAGCTGCGCTTGATTGATCTTGCCTGACAGAATGAAACCAATGGAAGTGCAAACCCTGTCCATCTGTCGGGCTCAATCAAGCACTCTTATAAGTATATGAAAGATTTCAAATACTTTTTGAACCAAGGCCTGCTTGTCCCCCCACCCCCCCCTCTCTTATTCATAATACCCTCTCCTGTAGATAGGGAGCCGCAGCAGTGTGTACTCCCCAGAGAGCTGTGTGAGGAAGACTGGCTCCTATATATACGAGGAGTTCATGCCAACGGACGGCACTGATGTCAAGGTATCATCTTAAGTGTGTGTGTGAGCCTGGTTTCAGTCAGTGTTTGTGTGTTTGGCTGTCTTTGTTGTTTACATTAGCAGACACTCTTATCCAGAGTGCATACATTTTCATACTTGTACCCCGTGGGAATCGAACCCACAACCTTGTTGATGTTTTAAGTTAATTGGTGGATGGACTTTCTACACTGCCATGTCAGTTTCTTAAGGATTACTTGGGGGATGAAACACTTCTATCTCTATGAAAGCAAAGTAAGAGATCTACTAATTGAGGCGTGGGTTCACCAAATGAAGCTGGGTCGTAGCTAAATACACGAATCCGTAGGTTGTTTTAAAAACACCTTATAAAAATACAAATGACATGCGACTGTATACTTAACTCGTCGTCATGCTCTTGAGCGTGCTCACTAGTAGACAGTGAATTAACCCACTCAAAGATTAGGTCGAATATATGGATGTTAGCCAAATATATCCAAAACCGATTTTATTAACCACATTGGCCTATTAGAGCAGGTAAATAAATAATGAGACGTTTGAAAAATATGCACTTTGTTTGTATCAGCCTTTTTGAATGGGCTCAAAGTCCCACGGGCGTAAAACATATTCAATATTGGTAAAACATATTTTTTTCTCTGTTTTTGTGTGATGCTGTCATAAAGCATTTGATGTAAGTGTTTTGTAGGCCAATTTTGAATCTGCAGAATGACTATTACCAATAATGCTCATTGACTGTACAGTCCAAATTACCATGGCGATTATGCATCACAATAATACTAAAATCTTCAACAGCATCTCATGATGACCCAGCTGCCCTGTTTCCCCCCAGCCTCTTCAACGAACCCTTAAGTCCTTTTCAAGTAACGCTGTCAAATAAAGCAAGGCGTATATAATGAGTCAAATAAGCACTAGGCCTAAAACCTAGGCAACAAAGCGTGAGCTGGTAGACAAACTGGAGAGGTTGAAATTACACTTCCACGCTTGGATGTGGTCGCAAGCTACACATTCTAGCTGGTCACTTCAGTCAAAATGTTATATTTTTGGGGGGGGCAGCTAAAATCATGATTTGGTCAAACGGTAGCATCCTGTTTCCTGCATGGAAGTGTTTGCCCTGCCTCTTTCCTCCTCTGTGCTCTGGCCTAGTTAGAAAAATGCATTCTTTTTGCGCAACATTTCAAAAATGCAAATATATATATATATATATATATATATATATATATATATATATATATATATATATATATATATATATATATATATATATATAATACAATACAGTATGCTGTTTTGGTTTCGAGTTTCCCCTTCCTCAGTGATTTAGCCCCAAGTGAATTAGCCTATGTGATATTTGTACACAAAAAAAGATGGAAGAAAATGTATCCCTATTGAACTAAATAAATCTGCAATTCTGGAGCCCTATTTTGGCAGTCAAATTATAGCAACAATATCCTAATTGTCAACCCAAAATTCATGCCCATCACTGGTTTAGGTATTACACATAACAAAATATATTTGTAATGCATCCTACTTGGACATGATGAAAACTAATTATTTATTGAATCATAACATCTAAATAGCAGTGTGACTTAATTTCTTACATTATTCTTGTTTTTGTTCTATTGCGTGACTGTGATCCTAGGCTGGTGCCACTATCTGAGGAAATTAGTGGCTGCAGAGGGAAAGTTAGTCCCACTGTGTATGGATAGCGTGGTTCATGGTAGGCCAACATAATTTTTAAGTGAAAACAAGCGCCATGATCTCAGGGGAAATGGGAGTTTCTAAAATGCTTGGGAGTTGAGAATACTGGTATAGGCTAACCAGAGACCAAAAACCTGAACAGAAACACATTTTTGATTTGCATTAAATCAAATTATTCCGCTAGTATGTGCATGAGATGATATCAGGTGAACACTGGGACCTGACTCTGTGTATATGATGTCATATCAGGTGTACACAGTGGGCCCTGACTATGCCCATGCTGAAGCAAGGAAGTCCCCAGCCCTGGACGGTAAGGTGGAGAGGGACAGCGAGGGGAAGGAGATCCGCTACCCTGTCATGCTCACCGCCATGGAGAAACTGGTGGCCCGCAAGGTCTGCCTGGCCTTCAAGGTGAGGCTTTTCAACCAACTCTGTGTGTCTCTTCTCTCCAAATCAACCTGAACCCGCCTTAAACTTGTTCACCTATCCCAGTCGTCTGAAGAGGCTTCCTCTCCTCAACCTCGTCTTATTTCCTTCATTTGCAATGATGTGCTGGATAGGTGAAATCAGCTATGCTGCATTTTCAGATGAGTGCAGATGAATGAAAGAAGATGAAGGGAGGAACCCTCTTTAGACTATTAAAGCTGCAATATGTAAATTGTTGGGCGATCTGACCAAATTCACATGGAAGTGTGTGTTATAGATCTGTCATTCTCATTGAAAGCAAGTCTTAAGAAGCGGTAGATCTGTTCTATGTCCGCTATTTTTATGCTTCCCGTGCTTTTGCGTCTTTTTTAATTTCGGTTTTGTACACCAGCTTCAAACAGCTGAAAATACAATATTTTTTGTTATTGAAAAGATATTTCACAGCAGTTTAGATGGTACAATGATTCTCTACACTATACTTGCTTGTTTTGTCACAAACTGAAATTAGGCAAACTATTCAAATTTTAGCAACCAGGAAATGGCGGAGCGATTTCAGCATATTGCACCTTTTAAGATGTAATTGACTTGATTGGCTGCATTCCGTTTGAATGGCTGACTGACACACTCTTTCACTCCCAGCAAACAGTGTGTGGCTTCGACCTCTTGAGAGCGAATGGCCACTCCTTCGTCTGTGACGTCAATGGCTTCAGCTTTGTGAAGAACTCCATGAAGTACTATGACGACTGTGCCAAGGTCTTGGGGTAGGTGCGGCTAGCTGTAATGCTGAGGGGTCAACTAGCTGCCATCCTTACATCTTAACCCCGTATTTACACTTTGACACTCAGATATCAGTTGGTAAACTAAAGCCATACATCGACCGAGTCTTTAGTCACAAGTCATTCCTTGAATTGGCCAGGATCCAAACTCACACTATTGGTTGTCAGAACTCAACCACTGCTCTAGCTCACTCCATTGGTTGTCAGAACTCAACCACTGCTCTAGCTCACTCCATTGGTTGTCCACAGGAACATGGTAATGCGAGAGCTGGCCCCTCAGTTCCACATCCCCTGGTCCATCCCCATGGAGGCTGAGGACATCCCTATAGTCCCCACCACCTCAGGAACCATGTGAGTACTCTTCTCATTCTCTTCCCTTTTTCCTTTCTTCTCCTGCTTCTTTCTCCTCTTATTCCTCCCCCTCGTCCAACTCCTCTTCCTGCTCATATCTACTAGTCTAGCAGAGGTGGTTTAGTGAACTATACTCACGTGATGGCTAAGCTCGCTTGAGACTTGAAGACTTGTTAGCTCCCACAGCGATCTCCTAGGCTTTAGCTGATTGGGCTAACAGTCTTAAGTCACATAGTCCTATAGGACTCTGGTTGATACCGGGTATAACACTCTTGCCCGTATCCTTTCGCCTATGTTTAAAAAAAATATATAGATTTCTCCTGACTAAATATAGGATGAATACAAGAAACAAATCAATGTCACCTAGCGTTGCAAAGGGAGGGTACATTACTGGAAACGTTCTAAGTTTACCATTAAACTACCATTATGTTGATAACTTTCCAGGTTTTTGGGGAATTTTATAATATGACTTGTAGTGGCCTTTTTGTGGTACTTCAGGTTATCACAGGTGTCTAATTATCTCTGGCCCTCTGTGTGGTCTTATCGCATGTTATATATAAACAAAATCAAATTAAAAAAATATAGAATGACAAAGCTGTAAAACATTATCCTAAATAGAAACCATCAACAGTGAATACTGTTGGTGTTTAATATGAGGGTTTAAGCATTTTTTACACACTTTCATTTATTTTACTATGTCAATATGTCTTTGTTGTAATGTTTTGACAAAAAATTGTGACAGTTGTGAAAAAAGTAAATAGTTGGAAGGCTTGCAGAATTAATAAAAAAATAATGCTGTTGATGAGAAGCTTTTAAAAAATTAATTAGGCTATTTTCTCTTGAACCATATGGTCTATCCACTAGATACTCGTGGACAGTATTGACACAGAAATAAATTATTAAAGTATTAATTACCTGTTAATTACAGAAGATTCCGGTAACTTTGGTAAGTTATCCATAGCTTTGTAACTCTGTCACCTGTCCCGCAGGATGGAGCTGCGCTGTGTCATTGCCATCATCCGTCACGGAGACCGCACCCCCAAACAGAAGATGAAGATGGAAGTCAGACACCCTCTGTGAGTCTCTACTTCTTCCCATTTCATGCTCCTCAAATACCCCCCCGCTCCCCATTCCCAGTGTGCATAATTTTAGACATGACGTCTTAATGACCTAATTTTCTGATCAACGTCGTATAGCTGATACAACATGTAATTCACCTTCCCCCAATCCTGTTCCGTTTCAATGTTGTATCGGTGGTGTCTTTAGATTCTTTGAGCTGTTTGAGAAGTATGGAGGCTACAAGTCAGGGAAACTGAAGTTGAAGAAGCCCAAACAGCTACAGGTCAGTCTAACTATCTCTTCTTTGCTTGTAACCCAGAGACCTGCAGTGTGTTCCTCTGTTGAGGGTAACTCTATTTATGACAATGCAGTAGTGCTGTATATGGCCTCTGCTTTTAATCCAGTTATTTTCAAGTTTTTCCTGGACACTGTCGCCTCTGCTTTTAATCCAGTTATTTTCAAG